>JAWVWN010006299.1:0-10279 GCA_037367305.1 Phrynocephalus vlangalii | reverse complement strand
GGGCATTTTGAGATTTGAAGCCAGGTTTATTCGTCCATCACTCTATCCACTGCACCACAATGATGATAGGTCCCCTCAAAAGCCCCCTCAAAGACCAAAACCTTTCTAAGATACACATCAACTCTAAAATCCATACTAGTGTAATATCTTTGTTAAGTTACATTAAGGGTTACAAAATACTATGCAAGCTTTCATGTTCTTCAGAATGCTTCATCAGGTAAGATGAAGCCACACAGTTTTTTAAAAAAATGGAAAGCAAAGATATTTAATGAGTGGTATTTAAGGCATGTGGGTTATCTGGTTATATTCTGAAAAGACTGCATAGTGTAGTTGTAATGTGGAAATATGTGCAACACACACATATATAATTACAAGGAAAGTTATCAATAAAAATAGATCTTAAAATATTTTTTTTTAAAAAGTCTGTCCTATCTGATCCAGGCAGTACTAGTTTTTTTTAAAAAAAAGATAGAATGCCTCAGTGAGCTACCCCAGCTTGTCCAATTGTGTCAATGTCAGTGCTAGGAACACTGAAGCCTATGGATGCCTGTAAACTTGACAGGACTTTTGCTTAAATATAGCTGTTTACCAGCAGACCACTTTTTAAAAAGGTAGTCGGGGGTATGCAGGAAGTTATTCAGAAAGCGGGGCTATATGCTTTGAGCCACCACCATGCCATGACAGAACAGAATTCTTGTTTTATTCTTAGGGCAATATATCTACAACTCCAGGTCATCTTGATTTCAGAGTATAGCCAATGTGTTCTTCTGATGGCAGGGTGCTGTGCCTGCCTCTCTCGAGGATGTTGTGATGCATCTAGACTTGAGGAAGCCCACTAAGGTTATTTAGTTTCAGCCAACACCTGTCCTATTGCTAACATTGACTGCTGGCTAAACCTCTTGAGAAGGTGAGGTAGGTAAATTGCAGTTTGGAAGAGATTCGATCTATTTCAATTGGATTTCCAATGCAATTTAGGGACTGGTCCCTGTTGAAGCTCTTTCACTTCAAAGAAGCTTTTTCTGGCTTATCAAGGGTAAATGTCTTACTGTATTAATATATACACACTTTTTGAAACTGTTGCTTGCTTCAATTTTTTTTATCCCAACCACCATCCCATGGAAAGCTTTCAAAATTCAGTGCATACAAACATACAGACCAGCATCTTTCACTCGGCTAGATGTGAACTATCTTTGTTAGCATGGTTAAAAGCATAGTTAGTGAACTGTTGACTACATGCATTAAAAGTACGTAACACCTCACCAATTAGTCCAGTGCTTGGAAAAGCACATAAAGGAACTTTCTATCTTACTTTATCTTACTTTACTTTCCTGCAAGGCAGAATGTTTGGCGTGACCCTCTTGAGGATGATGCAGGGTCTGATCCCATGTGTGCATACGAACTTAAGAAGACATTCTGCTTTCAAAGTAATTTTAAGCTTCTGTAGTTAACTACACTCTCTTTCTGTGAATGCATCAGCTTATATCTATGCGTACCTGCCTGTTTCTTAAGAGTCTGACAGGGATCATGGTTGAACATTTCATTGTTTTCTTCCTCCACAAAGAAGGTTCAAGAACTGAAATCACTTTCATTTTGAAGGACAGCAGCAGGATGGCTTAAGTGTTGCATTCTCATAGGATGGGCATCAGAGGGGCCACTAAAATAGCATTGACTTGTTTCTTAAGAATGTGAAGGCTTGTGCAGTCCTATTCTTCACTGTAACAAAAACATCTACCTTTGACCTGGAGAGATTGAAGTGTTCACAAATACAGCATTCCTGGAGTGCTGTAACCTTTGCTTTGCATGCATACATAAAAACCGAACAACGACATCTCACAAGGTGCATGAAACGTGAACTAAGAGAGGATGGGAATGTGCCAAGGAAAAGCACAAGATACAGATCATGGGTTGTTATTCTGTTCATTCATGTCGGAAGGAAAAGCTTTTGAATGCATAAAATCAACTTCTTAGAACTAAAATCGTTGAACAACAAATATTGTTCCCATCTGAGACCTTTTTTCAGAGAGGAGCCGTGTTAGTCTATTTCAGAGTGTGTGTATATATAAAAAACCAAGAACAAAAATATTGTGACATCTTTAACACATTTATTTCAGTATGAGCATTTGCAGATTATAACTAGAGATGGGCACGAACCAGAAAACCAGTGGTTTGTGATAGTTCATGGTTTGAGGCTAAAGGCCTCAACAGTGGTTCAGGGGGCCCTTGCAGAATGCTGGAAGAAAGATGGGGAATCCCACAAAGCTTTGCTCTGTGCTCCTCCATGATTTGAAGGAACCACCCCTTTACCTCCTTGTTTTGCCACCCCAGTCCTCTTTGTAACAGTCAGGCAAGGGGCTGGAAAGGCTTCCAAGGTACCCAAGGACGTGTTGGTTGAAGGATCTGGGAAGCTGATATGTACAAGAGAAATGTTTTCTTCAATGAGAACTGGCCATACTGACGACTTCTTCTTCTTCTTCTTCTTCTTCTTCTTCTTCTTCTTCTTCTTCTTCTTCTTCTTCTTAAGCCCAAATGTTCTTCTACACCCTGGGTCACGCTTCTCGTCTATTTTTCCTTGAAGGATAACTTGCAGCAGATGGCATTTCTTATTGTGCATTATGTGTCCGAAATGTTCTTCTCATTTCATAATTGAGGATTTCTAACTTTTTATTAATGTGCTGTAATACAACCACCTTAGTGACTCTGTACGTCTGTACATCCACATTTCAAATTCTTCCAGCTTCCTGCATAATGTGTCTGTAAGGGTCCAAGTTTCAACACAATACTGACTGAACATGAGATATTCACTCACTTTGGAGGACCAGGGAATGGACAACCAAGTGGAAAGTGGAGTGGAGTGGAGTCCTGAACAGAATCTGTGACATGTTATTGTTTAGCTAGATTTATAGTTCTCAAATCATGGATGGTAAGACATAAGTACCCAAAATGACATCACCTTTACAAAAGAAGGAGACATTTGAAGGTTTGGGAGAAACCCAACATTTAAAGAAGTATAAAAAATAACTTTTACAAAAACATAGCAGCAGCCACCAGCACCCCAACAGCCAAGAGACCATAGAACCTGATAGTTTTATGGACAGGGGACATGAAATGAGGATGGGGGCAGAGAACAAGTTAGATTTGTTGGACTTCACACTCCTCTTCCTCCTCCTCCTCCTCCACCTCCTCCTGCTTTTCCTGCTTTTTCAAGCTCCACTTCTCTCTCTCTCTTCACTTTAGTGCTAACCTGTCTATTCTTATTTTTTTTCTTTTTTCTTTTTTTTAGCCCTGAAGTCCAGTTTCAGCAAATGATTCCTAAATTTGAAACTTGGGCAAATAGAATGTCTGTAGAAAGTGCTATTCTGAAAGTCTGTGTTTCATAAATAAAATTTCAGCACCAGCATGATTAATTCTTTGTGCCCACCTCCCCAGCCCCATTTGCCAATTAAATAATACAGTGCCAAAGTGAGCCCTCAAGTAAAAACCGTGGAATGCATGTTTAAAAGGTGTATATATGTTTGGGGAAGCAGAAAGGCTGCCACTTCAACATGCTCAGCACAAAATGTTAGAGAAGAGAGCAAAGCGAGGCTGTTTGAATGCAGGAAAAACACACAAGGCAGGAACTGTGGCTTAACAGTTCTGAGACTTACTTATTTATTCTGGACAAAGAATCAGAGTCTTGCCAAACCAATGTATTTTCAATGCTACAGGAAGAGTTATATGGATACTAATCATTTATGTTGGAATTAGAGCATGAGAACTTTTGTTGTTACACAATCCTTTGTGTTATATACAGGTCTATCATTATGAGAATTATATTTTAATAGAAACCTGCATGCATTAGAGTAGCTATCCTCAACAAATGCTTGCCAACTCAAACTGGTCTGATGAAATAATATACCTGTCCTTACCTCCATCTATTCTCTGGCATGCATGTAGAAGGTGTGAACAAGGAATGTCAAGAAGCAAAGATACAGAGATGCAAATCCTCTTGTGATTCATCATATGCTAAATACGATGACTTTCTCCTAATCATGAGCTGCAGTCATTCATTACAATTCAATTAAGAATTGTTGTTGTTATGTGCCATGACATTGGAACTGACCTATTCTTCTTTATTCATATCAAAGTATGCATAGTCGAAAATTATGGACATATAATAAATATAAATATTAAACAAATTTAAAATGTTAAAAATGAATAGATTAATTTCAAAGGGTTTGATTTCAGCTGGTTGTTTTTGTAATATAAGGAAAGATCTAATGTAGAAGTTAGCTGGTGTTCAAGAGCCTCAAAGTTTTTCTCCTGGACTATCAGAGCGAGACCATCTGCATAGATGAACCTCTTAGAGTATGGGAACTTCCTATTAACTAAAGATAACTATCTAAGGAGAACATTGAACCACCTTGGGTCCTTTGGGGAAGGAAGGTGAGATAGAATATTTGAAATATTTTAAAATTAATAAATAAACTAGCAATGGTGCTGCCAGTTTGCCAGGCTATTAATTGCACCTGAAGCATTGAAGTACAGAGTTCTGATTTCAAGAAAGTTGTTTGATTGTGCTAACAAGGTGTTTGAAATATTTTTAAAAAAACAGCAGCCATCTGTGTTTTATTTTGATCTGATATCACCTTCACAATCATGATCACAATGCATTTATACTTAAGGCCTGGATATTGCCTTGCATGGATCATAAAAAAGCTACACTATCTTGAAAGATGATATAGGGGTATCATGTAGGTGAATTGTATGTGAACTGACTCCCTGTTCCCCATTTGATCCACTTCCACTGGATGGCCTGTATTCTCTGTGTTCTCCAATCCTGCCAGCACTTGTCTGGGGTTCATAATTAGCAGGAATGGCAATAATTTAAGGCATTTGTCAACCACCATGGTTGAAATTTAAAACATAAATCCAAGGGAACAAATTAAGTTAATATAACTTGTACCATGCTGTTTAAATTTGCCTTTATGAATAGTGTGGCCCTCTTTCCCATTTTAACTTTCCTGTTCAAATTAAATCATCTGCACTTCTATAAAGATTAGAGCTAAGAGGAAAATTGATGGCGAAGATGTTCATTCCTTTCATTAATTAGTCATTGTCCCCATACTTTTAAATGGTGTCTTTTGAACAATCACTAATGGAAAATAAAAACATCTCTCTGTTTTAGCCATTTGATTGGCCCTCTTCTACCATTTAAATACTTGCATCATTTTTGTTTATATATTTCATCTCTTATTCCTGCCTTCAAGGTTACTCAAGCAATTATAACACATTATTGGGATAATTCAAAAATCAAGGTGTGTGTGTGTGTGTATGTGTGCGCGCGCGCGCACGCACCTGTGTACAGTCTCTCTCTCTCTCTCTCTCTCTCTCTCTCTCTCTCTCTCTCACACACACACACACACACACACACACACACACACAAATACCTTCCCAGACCTTTTGACTCTTTCCCCCTTAAGCTAAAAGTTTTTTCTGCTCCCTTGAACAGTATTATTGGTTCACTGCTGAACAACTACATATACAACTCAGGAGACCTGGATTCAAATTTCTTGGTTAGTCATGAAGCTCACATTTATGTATGTATGTATGTATGTATGTATGTATGTATGTATGTATGTATGTATGTATGTATGTATGTATGTATGTATTTGTTGCACTTATTAACTGCACTGACTTTATGCAGGGGACTGATCACTAAACTTCAATTACAATCACAACCTTGATTGCCTGGCGTGCTGTACTTGGAGGATCCTCCTTCAGAGGATGAGAGAAAGACAACATTGTTCAGCTTGAGACATTGGTGGTGGAAGAAGTGCTTGACCTCCAGCTAGCAGCATGTCCTCAGTGACATAGGATACTACACTTGAGGACTGGACCTTCAAGATACAACCCATCCTCTCTGGGTGAGGAATTAGCCGCTGAGAACCACCCCCTAAAGCCCAAGAAGGAAAATCACCTCAGAGTGCAGGACAGCTGGGGACAGCTGAGATGGAGCAATGACTCTGGCAGAGGTAATTTCAAGTTATCACTGAAAACTAGAGGTGGGCACGAAACAGAAAACCAATGGTTTGGTTCATTCTGTTTTGTGTCCACTGTTGGTTCGTTTCAGTTCAGGTTCATATGAATTTTTTAAACTTTTATACTTAAAAGGTTTTTTTTTTTTAAAAAAAAGAAAAAAAATTAAAAAATTCCTACGAACCCGAACCGAGCTGAATTGGTTTGAGTCTGATTTACTGGTGGTGGTGGCAGCAGCGGCAGGGACTTTTTGAAGCACTGGCTTGGGGGCAGCACCTTGGGTTTGTTTGGTTTTTTTTGGTTGTTTTAGAGTGCCAAACACATGGTTCCTGGGGCCGGGTCAGAACTCATTTTTTTAATTTTCAGGGGGATTTTAGAGTGCCAACCACGCAGCCCCTGGGGCCGGGTTGGTGCTCTTTTTTGTTTGTTTGTTTGCTTGTTTTAACGCGCTGACCGCACGGCTCCTGGGACCGGGTCATGGGACTCTTTTTTATGTTTTATTTTTTAAACTTTTTATTTTATTTTAAAAAGTCCCTAGCCAGATTGGGGGGGGGCCAGCACCTCTGCAGGCAGCAGCTTCCCAGAGTTCCAGGACCAGGAAGATTTTCCAGCAGCGGTGGCAGCAGCAAGGGGGGGGGGGATGAAAAATGAAGCAAATGAAATGGAAATTTCCATTTTGTTTCATTTCATTTTTCTTTGATGGGTTGGTTTGTTATTCATTTCATTAGCTAATGAAATGGATAACGAATAATGAAACAAATTAAAGGTTCATTTCATGCCCATCTCTACTGAAAACATTACAGTATTGCCTGACTTGCTTCCTCCTCCCAACTCTCAGCATTCCTTGCACCTCAGTTTGATGGATCTCCTGACAACTCAACTCTGACTATCCCTTGATTTCACTTCTAAGTGTCCATTTTGCATGCCTACTCCTTATGCTTTTGATTTAGGACAGGGGTCCTCAGACTATGGTCCACAGGCCAGATCCAGCCCACCAAGGTCCTAAACCCAGCCCGCCGGCCATTGCAAAACCCCCCTTGAGCTAAAAACTCACCACAGAAGGGAACTGCCATGAGGGGGAGGAGGAGCCTGGGCAAGGAGTGTTGGAGAGGATCCAAGAAGGGGAAGGGCAGGGGAGTGGTCACCTGTGGGGTGTGGCCGTGTGCCTCCTCTGATGCTCCTCCTTGGTGCCTGGTCTTCTCCCTTCCCGCAAGGTGTGCAGATCCACAGCAAGAGATTGAGCCGCTTGGCAGCTCCCTTTGTTTTGGTTTATCTGCCCCAAACTTCCTACCGAGGCCCTAGCAAGGCATAGGAAAAAGGGGCAAAAGGAGGAAGCAGATAAAGGAATTTGGGGGAGCCAACACAGGGAAAGAGAGAGAGAGAGGGGTTGCATCTGTTTGCATCAAAATATAAAATATCCCCATACACAGATGGCCAGAAACATAATTAATACATACATACATACATACATACATACATACATACATACATACATACATACATACATACATACATACATACATACATACATACATGTTGATTACAATTGTTCTTCATTTTAAATATTGCATTCTTTTTCCTGTTTTTTGTGCATTACATAAATATGTGCAGTGTGCATAGGAATTTGTTCATTTTTTCAAACTATAGTCCAGCCCCCAAGAGTGCCTGAGGGACAGTGAAATGGCCCCCTGTTTAAAAAAATTGAGGACCCCTGATTTAGGACATGACTTTGACCTGAGCCCTACCTCCTATTCTTCCTGCTGGTGCACTGCATTGGAAAGCAAATAAGTTAGCCTACTTTTCTATGGACCTGGTCTTGGGGTTATGAGTGGTAGTGACACTTGCTATTTCACCTCAGGCAGTAAAATCTCTTGAGCCAGCCCTGCCTCCAACTGCCTTGGCCAGTAATAACTTGAGGATTCTGAGAGTTGCAGTCAAAAAAACTAATTAAGGTTATGACTAGAACAATAACAAGGTATTGTCTGGGAATGAAACTCTTAACATAAGTGGCTTGTAAAAAAGGTGCAGCTATGGAATACTAGCTAGTTGGTCTTTTATATGATAGCTGGCTAGATAGATCAATGATTTAGGTACCAAGCTATGGAACCTGAGGTTACGAATTTGATTCCCCAGTGTGCCTACAGAAATAAGAGCCATCCTATGTGGCCAGCAAGCTGCACACTCTTAGGGTGCCCAAAGAAAAAGGGAATGGTAAACTACTTCTGAATAATATCTACCTAAAAAATCCAGGAAAGCGTGGTCATAAATTAAAAAGACTTGACAACTCTCTCTCTCTCTCTCTCTCTCTCTCTCTCTCTCTCTCTCTCTCTCTCTCACACACACACACACACACACACACACACACACACACACACACACACCAGAGTTTACTAGCAATATACCACTTGAAAGGGGATTCTATTTGCTAAGGCAATGACCCCAAGACTGAAGAAGCGAATGGTAAAGTACTTCTGAGTACTCTTTACCAAGAAAAACTTCAAAAAACATTGATATAAGTTAAAATTAACTTCAGGGGCACACATTAATTAATTATTATTATTGTATATGACCACATGGCTGAGACAAATGACAGTCTAGATGTCTTTGTTTTGCTTGTTTTGTTGTTCTAGCCATGATTTTATAATTGTAACTCAGGTCACTGGCCTAAGAGTACAAGAATGTCTAATGTTTTCCATCTCCTTTCCCATTTTAAATGTGTGTGGTGTTTTTTCTTGTACACTGGCTGTTGGAAACATTCAGTCCTGTACTCATCAAATCGATGTGACATTTTATTTGGGAAGCAGTCCATTAGCTACATGTTAAAATGACAATGGCCTCTTAAACCCTTTGTTTCATACTGACCTTCAGATACTTTTATTGAAGAACACAGACATAAAAATGGGAAAAGAACTTGTGAAGAATTTGTTGAAGGCCGCTGGTACCTATCAATGTAATTGTTCATCTAATAGAAAAATTGGATTGTGAGCATCAACAGGACTAAATCCATGACAGGGGAGAGGACCAAAGAAAAGCATGCTTTCATCAATCCAAAGGAGGACAGACACACAAAATAATATTAAAAAAATTAAGGGGCATAAACCCTACAGAAACTACTTAGCAGGGACGGAGCCATAACTGCAGGAAGCTGAGGACCACTTGGGAAAGAATAATGGAAAACATAAGGAAAAGCGGGATAGGCAGAAGATCTTCAAAGAGGCACAGCTTTCTGGCTAGAACTGAACACAAGATCACCTTAATATTTAATTTTGGTAGCAATATACAGGGTATAATTCAGTTCTGCAACATGAATTCATGTATATCTGTAGTGATGTGCAATATGCAGACTCCAGACCATTAACAATAAAAGTTATGTCCAATGTTTTCAGAAGACTCATTTCCCTGGATTCAAGTAGGTGCCATATACAAGCTCATGTGCGCTGGCCAACATTGCCAGTTGGTTGCCAAATCATGAAGTCCAGCAGCCAAAACTTTATACATTGTCTCATGTTGTAGAAGGGATTGGCCAATCCGAGTGGTTCTGAAGGGACTGCCCAGATGAGTCAGCAGCTTGGAGGGGGGGGCACACTCCCAAGTGACAAGGCTAAAGATGTTTTGGGTAATTTGTTTACCCTAAAGAACAGATGGCACTTTGTAGAGAAACTCAAAGGTTTATTTTTCGAAGCTGCAGCAACGGAGAGAAACACCATCCAAAGTACGGTTTCTGCTGTTGAATTTTGAAACTATGTATTTATTCCCGACGCATGGGTCCCTTCCTTGCCCTCTGGTCCAATCCTGGGCCACAGAAGGCTCACATTCTATCTATCACAATGCGATAACACAACATTCCCCCAAATAAGTACATACATTATTTAACATGGGTTATGCCCCTATTGATTACTGCACTTTGAATTAAACTATCCCAAAACTAGACACCAGCTTCCATTTTCTGGCTATTACACAACCCCAACACAACTTATAAATTTTAACTAGCTCCTTATCTATAACAAGGAGACTAGTTAGCATATCTTTATTTTTCATGGGGGAGTTATACATTGTAAACATTGCTATAATGTTTTTTTAACCTGGGGAACCCAAATTAACTGATGTGGGCTGAACTGGGGGACTGGGCCATGAAAATGGCGCATGTGGCTGCCTGTGACACATGGGCTACATGTTGCTTATCCTGGCTATAAATTGGGCAATGCTTTATCCCTGGGCCTAGGATGGACCATACATATTGGCTGCCCATTCCATGGAGTTCCTC
>JAWVWN010006298.1:0-42792 GCA_037367305.1 Phrynocephalus vlangalii | reverse complement strand
CCAGAAAATGCTGTCCAACGGCTGCTTTTCTCCAGCTTCTGATTAAATTGCTCTGAAATGAGATCATTTGGTTTGTTTCAAACATTCCCCCAAAAGCTTACGATTGCTGCCTCCCCACCCCCACCCCCAAAAGGGACAATTTTATTTTATTTTTATTTCATTTTGTAAGGACATTGGGTGAATGCAAATAAGCACTGACCCAACAGAAACCGTGGGGCAGAAGGGCAGTAGAAGCTTGGTAAATCATCCTGTGGTGGAAGGGGCTGCAGGCTCCGTTTGGACTGATGGTTGATCACTGAGCTGAAGTATACAAAGGGAGAGACTAGGAAGTGCAGCAACAAACAAATTCAAACACATCATCAAAGGTAAATGTGTGTCACCAGAGACCGAGACCAAGACCATCCACATTCTTGGATTTCTGATCTCTACATATCGGTGTGAAAGCTGCCTTGGGGGGTGGGATGATTCATCTGTCATGTGGTGCTAGAGAAGAGCTTTCTGGATCTCCTAGCCTGCTGGAGAGACAAACAAGCAGGTCCTAGATTAAATCAAGCCTGAACTCCTCCTGGACACCAGCACGATGAAACTGAGACCATCCTAGGTTGGGCACATCTCAAGAAAGACATAGTAGAACTGGAAAAGGTGCAGAAGAGAGCGACCAATTAGGGCTCAGTCCCACATCCCTTTAAAATCAGTTTAAATTACTAAATAAACCGAGTCCAAAAATGTCGTCCCCACGGCCACCGGGCTTTTTGAAAAGAAAAAAGAAAAAAGAAAACCCAGTAATGATCCCTTAAGCAAGGTTTCTGTGTCTCACCTACAAGGTAGATAATTTTTTGCCTCGCTTTGAAAATCCAGCTTTTAAGGAGGCAGACGCCGTAGGACCACACTGATTATCCGGGTTTCTTTTTCTTTCTTTTTTTGGCTCTTCCTGGGGCCAATGGGCTGTGTTTTTTTAAATTTATTTTCACCTTCGGAGAAACAGGAAGCTCTATCCGGTCCTATAAGCATTAATTTTCCCCAGCAAAGTGGTCCGTTTCCCCCCCCCCCCAAATACTAGCACCACCTGCTGGCCAAGGGGGTGAACTGCACTTTAAAATAAAAAAAACAGCTTTTTACATGAGAACTCCTGTCCAACATTTAAATCACGTGATGGGACGAAGAAGAAAAGCCGGACCTTCAGAAGATCAGGATCGAAACCCAGGTGTGACCACAGCCTAAAACGATTACTGAGCTGGGGCACCTCCCTTATGAGGAAAGGCTAAAACATTTAGGGCTACTTAGTTTGGAAAAAAGGCGCCTGAGGGGGGATATGATTGAGACATACAAAATAATGCAGGGCATGAGTAAAGTGGATAGAGGGAAGCTCTTCTCCCTCTCACAAAATACCAGAACTAGGGGACATACACTCAAACTGAGGGCTGGGAGAGTAAGAGCAGACAAAAGAATTTTTTTTTTCACCCAGCGCGTTGTTAGTCTGTGGAACTCCCTGCCACAGGATGTGGTGATGGCATCTGGCCTGGATGCCTTCAAAAGGGGATTGGACAGATTCCTGAAGGAAAAGTCCCTCACAGCTTACAAACCATGATGGAGATGTGTAATCTCCAGACTTCAAACCGGGGTACTGCAAGGGCCAGATGCAGGAGAGTGGTATCAGGAAACAGATATCTAGTCTTGTGCACTCCCAGAGGCATTTGGTGGGGAAGCTGGACTAGATGGGCCTTTGGCCTGATCCAGCATGGCTCTTCTTATGTTCTTATGGCAGGATTTGTGGGCAAAGACAATAACACTGGGAAATGTGGAAGGCATCAGGAAAAGAGGAAGACCCGAAGGGAGATAGACTGACTCCTTAAAAGGACCTACAGACTTGTGTTTGCAAGGGCTGAGCAAGGCAGTTGAGGAGAGAACAGTTTGGAAATGGCTCATTCGTAGAATCAGCATAACTCAGGAGCGAGTTGATCAGTGGAGGGGAACTTTGCCATTCTTCTGCTGGCTATCAAAATATAGGATTGAAAACAGACCAATGTAATGTTTTGAGACATGACATGTTTGGGAGACAAACTGTTGTGGTTGGGAAAGAGATTGGTAATGAGCATCAGACACTACTTTCCATACCTATATCCATCATATTCAAGAAAGGGTTTACCATCTCCCTAGGCCCCCATTCCTAGCAAACCTTTCCTGGGCAAAGCAGAATTGTGGTTGGTGGAAACTCTCCACAAAAACTTTTTTATTTATTTATTTATTTATTTATTTATTTATTTATTTATTTATTTATTTATTTATATAGTTATTTATTTATTTATTTATTCAACTTATATGCCACCTACTACCCAAAGGTCTCTGGGTAGCTTACTATCAAAAGAATTAAAACAGTTTAAAATATTTAAAAAATAGAATATCAATAAATAATCAAAGCAATAATAAAAACCTTACACTAAAATCATTACACGAAAATTATCATCAGAGGACCCATAATCTATATTGTATCAAATAAAAAACTTCTGGAAGAGGAAGGTTTTTACTTGGCGCCAAAATTTATTTATTTATTTATTTATTTATTTATTTATTTATTTATTTATTAGACTTATATCCCGCCCATCTTCCAGAAAGGAACTCTGGGCGGCTAACAGAACAAAGCAAAGCAAAGTGAACACACAAAATTTCAATAAGATGGAGGGAAGGCAAGACCCTAAAGGATAGCACAGGCGGCAAAAACAACAACAAAAAACAAGAATTCTTCCAGAATTCTGTCTGTGGAATTCTTGGTGAATTCTGTGATTTGGAGGGGACAGGAATAACAATACTGTACTAAACTGGCACAACCCTATTGTACAATGTCTAGGTAATTGGTTTAGATCTTTGTAGATAGTCCAGTAGGATATGACTCTAGGAGAATAAAACATCATCTCCACATATAGGAGAGTTCAACGAGCAGGAAAAAAAAAATCTCCCTAGCTTTTATTAAACACCAACAAATATAAAAAAAGAACCAAGACCAAAATCAGTGGAAACTGATGGAACCTCTTCTTAATTAACGTAACGATACAGTGGACAATCAAGTAAGCCAAAACAACAATACAAACAGTGCACCCTCGTATAACAAACGGTTTGTATAACATAAAATCTGTACAGCATTAAAAATTCTGAAGTTAGGGGAAATTTGCTTAACAGAATGGCCTATGACTCCGAACAACATAAAAATGGTTGCAGTTAGGGATTATTCCATTTTCAATGCATTCCTAAGGGAAATTTGTATAAAGGAAAATTTGCTTAACAGAATTTCATTTGAAATGAATTAATTCCTTTATACAAGGTGCCACTGTACTTGTTGAAAATTACACCAAGTTTTGGACATGTCTCCTCCCTGAAACAGATCACAAATACATTGATTTCTGACACCTGATGTGCTCTTTCATTGTCAGTCTCTTGGGAACTCCTGACAGAAACATACTTCTCTCCCCACCCCACCCGTCGTATCTATTAAAATGGATTTGTTAGATAATACAGTCCCCCCCCCGCCATTTCGCAGTTCAGGTACTGCGGTCCCACTATATCGCGGGATCGCAGTACCTGTGTGGGGCCGTGGGGAGCGATTGCATCGCTCCCACTGCCCTCCCAAGCCCCTCCGGGAGGCCTCAGAGCCACACGGGGCGGGGGGGCGGGGAGTAATCGCATCGCTCCCTGCCATCCTCCCAGGCCCCTCCGGGAGGCCTCAGAGCTGCACAGGGGCGGCGGCGAATGGGGAGTGATCGCATCGCTCCCCGCCACCACCCAGGCCCCTCCAGGAGGCCTCAGAGCTGCATTGGGGGGGGCAGCGGGGAGCAATCACATCGCTCCCTACCACCAACCCAGACCTGTCCGGGAGGCCTCAGAGCTGCGTGGGGGGGGGCAGTGGAGAGTAAACGCATAGCTCCCTGTCTCCCCCAGGCCCCTCCGGGAGGCCTCGAAGCTGCGCGGGGGGGACCAATCACATCACTCCCTGCCGCCCCCCCAGGTCCCTTCAGGAGGCCTCGGAGCTGTGGGGGGGGCAGCGGAGAGCAATCACATTGCTCCCCACCACCCCCCAGACCCATCCGGGACACCCCGGAGCTGCGCGGGACGCAGTGGGGAGCGATCCCCCGGCCCCTCTGATCACCCCCGCCCCCACCAGACCCACTTCCGCATATCATGGATTTTCATGTATCCTGAGTCAGGTGGGTCCCTAACCCCCACGATAGGCGGCAGGGGGGTGTTACTGTATATAGGGTATTTGTGGAACTTGAATTCTTTACCTAGTCTAACTTTAGCTAAGTGATTATATAGTAGGTGAGAGGAAGGTCTACTGTTACAAACCCAAAGACGGAATAGGCGTTAAAGTCAAAATTGTATTTTTAAAAATATTATCTAAACAGTGAGGTGTGTGTGTGTGTGTGTGTGTGTGTGTGTGTGTGTGTGTGTGTGTGTGTGTGTGTGTGTGTGTGTGTGTTGTATTCTCAACTTTTTCACTGTCCAGAAAGCTAAGCAAACAGCTTGCAGATTTATAGTCTCATTACCTGCTGCAATAAACTCCACCAAAAGTAATTTTCATAGCCATGACATCAGAATGAATGGAACTGTCTAGGCCAATAAAATATCATACTGGCCAGAAAGGGGTCAGAGCAGTTCCCAGTGCCATTCATTGCCATTGCATATTTTCAATTCCTGTTCCTTCTGAGGAATATTACTCTTAAGAGGGTCATCATAGTTTACCTCTCGGTCTTCCAGAGGTTCACCTCTTCTAATGCATCACTGGAATTCAGTGAGAATTTTAAGTCAAGGTCTGGAAAACAATGAACAATCAGGTTTTACTTAGCAACACAGTTAATGCAACCATCAACATCTTGTAATCTTTGGCTTAAGAGCTCATCCATTGAAAAGTGATATATTCAGCTCTCTGTTTAGGTAACCAGTGCGGCTAACATTGACTAGGTGGCCACACAGGCCATCTGAATTTCGAAGCTAATTGAGGTCTCATTGAATTCAAAGCTAAATGAGTGCAAAAAGCTCTAGACCTATGTGTGTTCCATCTAATTTGAATTGTGCCCCAGGTCTTAGTTGGGTAAAGAAGGACATTCTAGCCCTATCTGCTCCTTTTCTAATTTCATCATCCTCTTCCACCTGAATGAAGAGTAGTCTAAGGAGATGCCTCATGTCTACCTGTGTACACTTTCCATGGGTGGTGGGACTCTGAATATTGAAACAACATTTCTTTTCTATTCTACAGCTGCAATGAAGTCCACAATCCAATGCCATGCAGGAGAGCCAAGAATACATAGCACCTTACAATGTATACTCTCAATGCCAATGTTAAGTGTTTGTTGCAGGTTACATGCTTCACCTTAAAAGAAGATGCTCGGGGTCACTTGTATTTTTGGCTTTTATTGGCTATAGTGCAGTGTTGGCGAACCTATGGCACGGGTGCCAAAGGTGGCACTCGAAGCCCTTTCTGTGGGCACCTGACATTGCCCCTTCATAGCCACTTGTATTCAGGTTAAAGCCTTAAAGACCTGGCTTTTTCGCGAGGCATTTGGTGACCATTAATCTTAAAAAAAAAATTGTCCCGCCTTCTCGGCAGTGAATTTTTATTGTAGTTTTATCACAAAGTTTATATTACGATTTTTCTTTACATTTTTATTATTATCGTTTTTCTTTTATTATTTAGTTTGTTATTATTGTTATTGTTATTGTTGTAAACCGCCGGATTTCCTTCAGAAGATGGGCGGTATATAAATAAATAAATAAATAAATAAATAAATAAATAAATAAATAAATAAATAAATAAATAAACGTGCTGCATTGGCACTTTGCAAAAAATTAGTGAGTTTTGAATCGCAATTTAGGCACTCGGTCTCTAAAAGGTTCGCCATCAGTGCTATAGTGTGTTGGACTCAACTTGCGACTCGGACCCCTTTTTTCCGAGTCACGTCTTTAAGACCATATTAGGGATGGGCCTGCCTACCAGCTCCTGCCAGTCTTGTCATTCGCGTCGGCAGGGAGACCGGGTTTCCCTTCCAAGAGCCAGCTGCCCCATGCACCCCCCCACGTGATAGGCCAGCGCATGTGCAGAGGCAGGGGTCAGAAGTCAGCCCATTATCTCTGCTGTCACCTCACAAACAGTAATTTTACTGCAATGACACTGGCAAATTGTCATAAAGACAATCAGAGCATTGGAACACCAGGTTCTTTCAAGAATAAAGGCTTTTTATTGCAATTAGAGATGGGCACGAAATGAACAATTTTTCATTTCCGTTTTCGGTTTTTCGTTTCATTACGCAATGAAACGACAAACGAATTTTGTCTCCAAAATGAAACGAAACGAACAGAAACACCGGAAATTTTGTCGTGCGTTTTGTTTCCGTTACTGCAATACAGTGAACTGCTTTAAATGCTAAAAAAAATCACAAAAATTGAAATAAATGGTAATGAAACGGTAACAAATGAACGAAAATGAAAACGATTTTTTTGCAAAAATTCACGAAAAATGGAAACGAACCGAAACGGACCCTCCAAACGACAAACAACAAACGAAACATCATTTTTTTTATTCGTGCCCATCTCTAATTGCAATAATCGAATCAATGCATTGATGGTGCCCCTCTAAGAGAGGGACACTTTCTGGGGTTCAGAAGACTGTATTTATACTCTTCACTTTACACAGACACGTCAGCAGTCTCCTTAAGAAACATGCGCACAACATGTATACTCTGAAATTAGAAAACAGTTACTTCATTAGTTACACAAGTTACATAGTCTCTAATATAAACCTGCTGTAGGGCAGGTGATTTCCAGTTTCTAAATAGCCGGACAGACTGTGTCAAAGGAAATTCCACAATATCCTTGCTACTGTGACAGATCTTGCAGAGAGTTCCTCTTTCTCATAATTTTAACCACAGCATGAAGCAAGGATGTTAGGAACAGGGCCGGCGCTAGGGTTTTTTGCGCCCTAGGCGAGGGGCGGGGGGCGGCGGGGGGCAGGTCAGACGGCGGCAGCAGGGCGGCGGCGGCAGCAGGGGGGTCGGGTGGCGGTGGCGGCAGGGGAGGTCGGGCGGCGGCGGGGGGGGTAGGGCGGCGGTGGTGGCGGCAGGGGGGTAGGGCGGTGGCAGCGGCAGGGGGGTAGGGTGGCGGCAGTGGCAGCGGTGGCAGGGGGGTCGGGTGGCAGCAAGGGGGGGCAGAGGGCTGGGCAGCACCCTCTGTCCATTTTGGCACCCTAGGCAACTGCCCAGTTTGCCTTAATGGACGTGCCGGCCCTGGTTAGGAAAGAAGTTATCTGCCCCTTTGCCTGAAAAGTTTGAAATGTGTGTTACTGGTTATGTATGAGAGATCTTTAATGATGAATGATAGAAATTAATTTTCAATACGTAAGTTTGCGCATATGGCTATCCAGATTTCCTTCCAGGCCTGCTTTCTGAGCATGAGTCCCCCACAGGGGTGGGGCAAAGGACTCAAGTCTTGGGACTTGGGGTTCAGACCCAACAACTCAAACTTCGGACTCAGGCCTGAAGATATGGACTCAGGACTCAGACTCTAAGACTTGCCAACATTCCTGGCAATGGCTGTCCAGGCTTTCAGTCAATCTGTTTTCTAACCCTACCTGGAAACCATGTATGTTGCCTAGTGGTCTCCCATGCAAGTAATAACCAGGACAGACCTTCCTTAGCTTCTGATGCCAGGACCCTGCCTGTCATGGAACCCGAATGTGAAGGGTTAAATGCTGGAGAGCAGCAGGAGGAGCCTTGTAGTTCAACTCAGCAGGCAGCTGAGTCTGACGACGCAGCTGAGGGCACATCTCCTCCTCCTATAAGGGCTAGGAGCAGGATCCTGCAAAGGAGAACTAACAGGAGAGCTAGGGAAAGGATCTTTAATGATAGGCGTAGAATTAGATCTGAAAGCCCGGAGTTCTAGCAGAAGCCTTGCCAGAGATATAGGTGTGCTCCCTGTTTTAGGATAAAGCTAGCAAGTTTACCCTGAACCCTCTGTGGGAGCAACGCGTCACTTACCTTGCCACCACGTTCCTGTGTGTTATCCTGACTTTGTTTCCTGACCTTGGACCGGCTTCCTGACTACGACGTTTCTCTGTTTCCCTTGAACTTGGCATTTGGCTCTGTAAATTATTCTGGATTGACTCAGACTGTACTTTGTACTTTATCTGGATTACAACTAAAGTTCCTGGCAAAGAACTGAACTTGGCTTGCTGTGTGTTCTGTGTGCGGGGCTTAACAGTTTGCTCCCACCCACCAAACTTATTCAAGCAGAATGGAGAAGGAGGGGACTGTTGGAATGACTCCACTGGAAGCTTTGCAAAACCAAGTACTGTTTTTGTCACAGGCAATTGTTCAATTGCAGCAAGCTCCAGCATCATTACAGCCTCGTTGCCCTTTGCTGCCTCCTGACCGGTTTGAAGGCAAATTAGAGGAATTCCCTGTATTCTTGGCTCAATGCAAGCTGTTCATTGAGGTACGGGCTCAAGAATTTCCTACTGAGAGGTCTAAGGTCTGTTTTATCATCAGTTTATTAAAGGGACAGGCAGCTAAATGGGCGACTCCTTTACTCCTCAGTGCTTCACCTTTGCTGGATAATTATCAGGCTTTCCGGAACCATATTTCTTCAGCCTTTCAGAATCCCGTGCAGGCTGCTACCGCCAACAGGAGACTCAGAGCTTTGAAACAGGGCAAAGATTCAGTGTTTGATTATACCACTGCATTTCATTTGATAGCTCAGGATTTGCAGTGGAACGAGCCGGCACTGATTTCTCAGTATATGGAAGGTTTGGCAGATGAAGTGCTGGATGAATTCTGCAGGGTAGAACAACCAAACACATTGCAGGAACTCATTACCCTGTGTCTGAGAATAGATGGACGCCTGGAAAGCCGTCGTCTCTCTCGAGGCCAGAACTGCAAACAGCAACCTTTGCCAGCTGTGTCTCATCTGCAATCCCGGGAGGCCCGTGAAGTGGATCCAGAGCCTATGCAACTGGGAGCTGCTTGACCACACCTCACCCCAGAGGAAAAGGCAAGACGACGCTTTCATCATCTCTGCCTGTACTGTGGGGGAGGAAGACATTTCACTTCTAATTGCCCTTTGAAGCGTTCCTCAATAAGTGCTGCTATCTCTCCAGCAGTAAAAGGGCAGCTCCATCCTTGAAGGAACCCCGAGGAATGGAGCATCCCGAAGGGTTCCCAGGCAATTCTATCACACCTCAAGGACCTTTTCTGATACCTGTGACTCTAGGGCTCCCTGATGGTCAGGAGATTCCGGTGTATGCTATGGTAGACTCTGGGGCGGCTCACTGTTTTGTGGATGCTGGGTTTGTGCGGTACCATCGGATTCCAGTACAAAATAAGGACACTCCTTTGTTAATAGAATCCATTGAGGGTCGGTTACTTCGTTCTGGGCCGGTAGCTCAGGAAACCTGTCCGCTTACTCTTCAGGTAATGGATCATAATGAGCAGATTAGCTTTAATGTAACCCGAATGCCCCGGTTTCCTCTTGTTTTGGGCTTTCCTGGTTGCGAGCTCATAATCCACTGGTGGATTGGGTGCAAGGGGAATTATATTTCAAGGTTCCTTGTTCAAAGCAACATTCCTCTACTGTACTGGCATCTGCCTATGATACATCTGACCCTGTCTTGCCTCAGGCATACCAAGACTTTGCAGATGTATTTGAGGAAAAGGGGGCTGACAAGCTACCTCCACATCGACCCTATGACTGTGCCATTGATTTGAATCCTTGGGCACCTCTTCCTGTGGCGCGAGTTTATCCCATGTCCGAACCAGAATTAGAAGCATTGAGGGCTTTTCTAGATAAAAATCTTTGACGTGGGTTCATACGGCCTTCCAAATCACCATTGTCCGCACCAGTGATATTTGTCAAGAAGAAGGGAGGGGAGCTTCGTCCTTGTAATGATTATAGAGCACTAAACAAGATCACTATTAGGGACCGGTACCCTTTACCCTTAATCTCTGAACTTTTGGACCGGTTGAAAGGAGCTAAGTGTTATACTAAGCTGGACCTTCGGGGGGGGGGTGTATAATTTGGTATGTATCCGCAAGGGAGACAAGTGGAAAACTGCATTCCGGACCCGGTACGGTCAATATGAACATTTAGTAATGCCTTTTGGTCTGACCAATGCACCCAGTGTGTTTCAGAGGATGATGAATGACATTTTCCAGGATCTCCTAGATCGTTGTGTGATTGTGTATTTAGATGACATTCTGATTTACTCCGCTGATCCAGCTCAACATGTTAAAGATGTTCGTCAGGTCTTACAGTGTCTTCGGGAGAACGGACTCTATGCTAAGCTGGAAAAATGTGAGTTTAACATTGAAGAAGGTGAATTCCTGGGGCATATCATTTCTCCCCAGGGAATCCGCATGGACCCCAAGAAAGTACAGGCTGTGTTGTCATGGCAGCAACCACAAAATCGTAAGGACTTGCAACGGTTCCTTGGCTTCGCTAACTACTACCGTCAGTTTATTCCTGCTTATGCCGATATTGCTGCACCTTTAAACCGTCTCCTTCGTCCCAAAGAGCCTTTCCGGTGGACTCCAGAAGCAGAGAAGGCTTTCTCTACCTTGAAAACCCGCTTTACCTCGGAGCCTTTACTTCGCTACCCTGATCCACAACTGCCATTCATAGTGGAGGCTGACGCATCTAGTGTTGCCCTGGGAGCAGTATTATCTCAACAAGAGGATCCCTCCCAAACTCCGCGTCCCTGTGCCTACTATTCTCGGCAATTAAAACCCGCAGAGAAGAATTATACGATCTGGGAGCGTGAACTGTTGGCCATCAAAACAGCTTTTGATGTATGGAGGCATTACCTTGAGGGAGCTCGACACCCTGTGCAAGTGTTAACTGATCACAGAAACCTGGAACATTTACAAACAGCTCGGCGATTGTCTCAGCGACAAATCCGGTGGTCTTTATTCTTTTCCCTGTTTGATTTTCGTATCAAGTATATTCCTGAGGCTCAGAATAAGAAAGCTGATGCATTATCTAGAAAACCTGAATATGCGGCACCAGTGAAAGAGACCTTAGTGGCACCCATCTTGCCTCCTTCTGTGTTCGCAGCCACAAATCCGTGTCCCAGCTTGGCAGAAGAAATCCGGGAATCTCAAGCTCGAGATCCATGGACTCAGCAACGTCTTCAAGAACTTCAGAATGGGGAGCATGGAGAGTTTTCTGCACAACAAGGGTTATTACTACATCGAGGGAGGTTATATGTTCCTGCTGGTCCCCTTTGTAACCAGGTATTGCATCTATCTCATGATTCTTTACCTGCTGGACACTTTGGACTTTACAAAACCCTGCATCTGCTCACAAGAGAGTTCTGGTGGCCACAGGTCCGTGCTGATGTTGCCCGATATGTGGGTTCCTGTGAAGTTTGTCGGCGAGCAAAGGATGTGGTGGCTAAACCCTCAGGTCTGTTGCATCCTTTGCCAACACCCTCTGGTCCCTGGAATGCTGTCTCCCTAGATTTTATCACGGATCTTCCCCGCTCAAAAGGGTTTACCTGCATCCTGGTCTTCGTAGATTTATTCACCAAAATGGCCCACTTCGTTCCTTGTCCTAAATCTCCTACCGCAGCAGAAACAGCTCACCATTATTTACAACACCTCTTCAGGCTTCATGGTTTACCTGAACACCTTATTTCGGATCGTGGACCCCAATTCACCTCTCGTTTCTGGCAAGCAATGCACAAGGCACTAGGAACCCAATTTCACTTGTCATCCGCTTATCACCCCCAGTCAGATGGTCAGACTGAGCGCACTAATGCCACTTTAGAACAATATTTACGTTGTTATACATGTTATCAACAGGACAATTGGGTGGATTTGTTGCCTTTAGCTGAGTTTGCATACAACAATGCTGTACATTCATCCACTCGTCAAACCCCATTCATGGCCAACTATGGGTATCATCCTCGGTACTTTCCAACCACCCTTCCTTCCACCTCTGTGCCAGCTACCGATGCTTATATCCAAGAACTTCATGGCATTCAAGAATTATTGAAAGAACAACTCAATCATGCCAAGGAAACATATAAAAAAGCAGCGGATCAGAAAAGACAAGAAGGTCCACAGTTGAATCCAGGCATGAAAGTTTGGCTCTCTACCTGATATTTGAGACATCCTGGGAGATCCCGGAAACTAGATCCTCGATTCATCGGCCCTTACCCCATCCTAGAAAAAATCAACCCAGTGGCGTTCGGTCTACAATTACCTGCATCCCTCCATATTCATCCCATGTTCCATTGTTCCCTCTTGGTGCCAGCCGAAGATCTTGACCCCAACCGACCACCAAATCCTGAACCTCCTCCACCGATCTTAGTAGAAGGAGAAGAGGAGTATGAGGTCCGTCAAATTTTGGATTCCCGGATACATCGGGGCGGGGGGGTGCAATACTTAGTGGACTGGGAAGGGTATGGACCAGAAGATCTATCTTGGGAACCGGTGTCTAACTTACATGCGCCGGAGTTGATTCAGCAATTTCATGATAATTATCCAGATAAACCTGGCCCATCGGAAGAGGGGGACCATGGGGAGGGGGATAGTGCCAGGACCCTGCCTTGAGGTTTTCTGGCCAGTATGGGAGAAATTTAGCTTCAGAAATAGATCTCAATAAATTCCATGGGACAATATATTCCATTGCACAGATATAGGATGGGAGACACTAGCTGGAAAATAATACCTGTGAAAGGATCTGGGAGTCTGGGTGGACCACAAATTGAACATGAGTCCACAGTGTAATGCGGTGGCAAGGAAAGCTAATGTGATTCTTGGTTGCATCAACAGAAGCATAGTGTCTAGATCAAGGGAAGTGATAGTACCACTCTATTCTGCTCTGGTCAGACGCCATCTGGAGTACTGTGTCCAGTTCTGTGCGCCTCAATTTAAAAAGGATCCTGACAATCTTGAGCGGGTCCAGAGGAGGGCGACCACGGTGGTTGAGGGTCTGGAAGAAATGTCTTATGAGGAGCAGCTTAGGGAGCTGGTTAGCCTTAGATAAAGAAGACTGAGAGGGGATGTGGTAGCTGTGTTTAAATATTTGAAAGGATGTCACTTTGAAGAAGGTACTGGTTTGTTTTCCATGACTTCAGAGACTAGGACTTGGGGCAATGGTTTGAAATTACAGGAAAAGAGATTCTATTTGAACATTAGGAAGAACTTCATGACAGTTAGAGCTGTTCGGCAGTGGAATATGCTGCCACAGAGGGTGGTGGAGTCTCCTTTGGAGGAGCAAAGGCTGGATGGCCATCTGTCAGTCCTGTGATGGGGGTTCTTGCATCACAGGGGTTGGACTAGATGGCCCTTGAGGTCTCTTCCAACTCTATGATTCTATTTTTTATTTATTTATTATTTTGTCTTTTTTATGTTCAATAAAAAGTTATTTAAAAAAAAATTAAAAGAATTATGATTCTATGATTCTATGACCTGGTGGGCCACTTGGATTCAGGAAAACCACTTCTCACACATCCGACTGACAGCACTCTGTCCCATTGTTATGTTTGAAGAAAAAAAGAGGGGGGGGGTTGGATGGAGTGAAGAGAAAGGGGAAGGAACAAGGAAGCACCCTAGACCCCAACTTTCAGATTCTTCCTCTGCATGCCTTCTAACCATCCTACTGCATCCTAATTATTTTGGGCGTTCCTTCCATTATAAACTACACCCCCCCCGCACACAACAGTCGGTAGATCAATATTGGAAGAATGTGCCAAATGCAAGATTTTTTCACTTCCCTCCCCTGAACTCTCTAAATTAAATAGCACCTGTAATTGAAATTCTTGTATACGGATTGCATTGGGAGAATGTCAATGTTAATGTTAGCAAGCAAATTGACAGTCCGGCGCACGGAAACACTTTCTGATTGCTTTGGCAGAACGTCAACTGATCCAGAGCATTTTCTTCCTTAAACAAATGATGCAGCTTGAAGAGCAAGGAGAAAGGAACTTAGTCTGTGGACGACCTACTTGACCAAACCAGCATTCAGTGCCTTGTAGGCAGCCAAAGGATTTGGTGTGAATTTCTCCCGCTGCATCTTCAACCTCCCTGAAGTTTATTTATTTATTTATTTATTTATTTATTTATTTATTTATTTATTTATACAACTTATATGCTGCCCACTACCCAAAGGTCTCTGGGCGGCTTAGAATTAAAATGAACAGTTAAAACAGTTAAAACGTTAACAAGGGCAATGGGCAATTAAAGCAATAAAAACAGTTAAGGCCCTCTATTGACTTCACTTGCTTTATGTCAGAGTCCAACAAGGACCGGCACTCCCAGAGGCCGTTTTCCCCAGTACCCTTCCAATTGTGGGAATAGTGCAATTTTCTGCAACAAAGGCAACTTTGTGCAAAAAAACAAAACAACAACAACAAAAAAAAACACCAGCCTTTGCCAAAATGCAACTTTCCCAACAAGGTGAGAATGTAATTGAGAAAGCCAGAGGCACAAGGATTTGCACTTCCAAATTTCATTGAGTTTATTCTGAATTTGCTCTTGCTGTTTGAGTGTTTGACTGTGTCCATAATAGTACCTTTAAGGCTAACATGTTTTTATTTTCTCAAAGGCTTCTTCTGAAGAAATGGGCTTTGGCACAAGAAACATTTTGAAAATGAAGAAGATTACAATACAATACAGTACAATAAAACACAACCAACCAACCAACCAACCAACCAACCAACAAATTCCTGTACACTATATTTCCAGCAGCATCAGGAACGGACTAAGCTCACAGTCACACTAGTCGTAAGAACCACAGTTATATTAAATGTATAAATTCAATTTTAAAAAATCAATTTTAAAAAATCCTGGGCACACACCACAGGTGGGAAATCAATTTATTTTGGTTGCAAAATGAGTCGTTCCCCCCAAAACAAACTGTCTAGAAGATTTTTTTAAAAAACTTACATGTTTCTACATCGATTCCGTTCAATTCAATGTGACTTTGTGTATGTGAACACTGCTATCATTCTAATTTGTGCCTATGTGGATTTGGGGGGGGGGCAGGGTAAGCAAGTGAGGGAGGAGCTGGGAGGAGCAAGAAGGTCAACTGAAATGCAAAATTTAGCAAACCATCCTCTGTGTTCTGGCCCACCAGCTCTGTACCCACAGAGTGAGTGCACTGCAGCAGAGGTATTGGTATCTCTTCTGCACCTGCAGAGTGAGTGTGCCAGAGCATGGAAGACGGTCCACATGCCAGGAGCATTGGTAGAAGACACTCAATTTAGCAATGTAGCACTTGCTTAAAAAAATTAAACCAAATATCTCGCCTGATTTCGGAAGCTAAGCAGGGTCAGCTCTGGTTAGTACTTGGATGGGTGACCACCAGGGAATACCAGGTGCTGTAGGCGCCTGGAGTAGGAACTGACAAACCACTCCAGTATTCCTGCCAAGAAAACTCCATGGACATGGAGTCACGAAGAGTCAGTCACGACTGTAACAACGCAACACACACATACACACATCCTCTACAAACAGAACTTACTGTAAGTCAACGTGAACATACCTGATGAGTTAGATGCCACCTGACTTTGCCTCAAGTTTTAAAAAGTCAGGACTGGAACTGATGCAGAGAGTATTGTATACAATTCTGTTTTAAAAGCAGAATTGAGTTTGGACAAGATGCCCTTCCTTTTATTTCATACGGTATTTATCTTTCTGCCCTTTCTTCTCTATGATTCAAACACTGGGCCTCTGTGGTTACAAACCCACGGTTTGTCTTCAGAAGGTCTCACGTTCAATACTCTAATTGAGAAGGATCTTGGGAGTTGTTGTAAACTGAAAGCTGAATCAAAGCCATCCATGTGATGAGGCCTCATGGTGCAGTAGTTAAATGCCTGTACTGGCATACCACTCCAGTATTCCTGCCAAGAAAGCTCCATGGATATGGGGTCACGGAGAGTTGGTAATGTAATAATGACACAACACACTGTAATGACACAACACACAATCTGCAGGTAAAACTGTGCTCACGACCTGGGGTTCTGTAGTAGCGTGGGTTTTAGTGATTTCAGCAGTGATTTCAGCTCTTAGACATAGCAGGCTGGAGACAGCTTCTAGTGTAACAGCTCTTTATTCAGGGAGAGAACAAGACTGGGGACTGGGGAGAGGGAGCTACATTTATAGGAGCCAGAACTGGCTAGGAAAAGATACATTTTGGAGGGAACAATTACAACCAATCACAAAGCTGCCTTTTGGCAGAGACCAATAGGATTGAGGATCCAAATGCAGCAACTTGAATAAACCAATAGGCCTGTTCCCTTTGGAACAGGAACAGAAACCAATAGGAATACAGATCAATACACAACAGGTTCAATCCCAGGTAGCAGGCTCAAGGGTCACTCAGCCTTCCATCCTTCTGAGGTTGGTAAAATGAGTATCCAGCTTGCTTGGGGGGGGGGATATGTAGCCCGCATACTATAATTAAAATTGTAAACCACCCAGAGAATACTTGAAATGATGTGGGGTGGTATATAAGCAGAACACCTTGCTTTTAAAAAAAAAGGCCCGTGCTGTTTTAGGATGCATTATCAGCAGTATAGTCTCCACATTCCATGAGTTACTAGTAGAGATGGGCACGACTTAGCGGTATTCCCGTTTCCGTTTCCGTTACTCGGTTCCGTTACTCTACGGAAACGGTAACGGGAATTACTCCGCCAGACTTCGAGCTCGAACCGACGAACGAACAATTTTGGTCTGATTTGTCGTGCTCGTTCCTTGCATCGCGCGATGCCACGCGGCACAGAAAAAAAGTTTTTAAAAGTTAAAAAAACCCGGTTCCCGGCCAAAAAGCAGGCGAAAAAATGCCTGCCGTGCTTCAGGGCACCTACCAGAGGGGTTGTTTCTGGAGGTCCCCGGCCTCCCCCCCATCCCCCATTCTAGGCTGCTCTGGTGGGACTCGCCGCAGGCTCGCAGCCAGCAAAAAGCCCAGTCTCGCCGGCCGCCGGCCGCCGCAATTAAAGCGCAAGCAAGCGGCACGGACGGCATAGGAAAAAACTTTTAAACTCTCCCCCCACCCATTCCCGGGCCAAAAAAGCAGGTGGAAAAATGCCTGCTTGACTAAGGGCGCAGGGCACCTACCGGAGGGGTGGTTTCTGGAGGGGGGGTCCCGCCTCCCCCCCGTCCTGGGCAGCCGGACTCGAGTCGCCATGCCATGCAGTGCGGGCGGGGGATCCAAAATGGGGCGGTGAACACAATATTGTTTTTGAAATCGTGGTCCAAAAACACACAAGCACAACAGAAAGAAACACGCGAAAATTTATAAACTGCCAGATTTTTCACAGTAGCGGTGGTGGGTTTTTTCTTGCAACAAAATGTCTCTCCTCTCCTCCTCTGTCCTCCATTGATTTTATTTTTAATTTTTTTTTTTTTTACACCTGCGCAATGATGGGCTGGCTGAGTGGCCAGCCATGTGGGAGTGGACGACCATGCAAATTTTTGGAGCCATCCCACCAATCGCATGGCCACTTGGCCACGGAGACTTCTGGGATGTGCCAAAAAGCCCCCTAAAACCTGCCCTAGCCCCCTAACCCTAAGCCTAACCCTTGACTCCGTCCATACCCATACGTCACAGACTGCCTTCTTAGTGGGTCAGAGAGGCACCCAGAGGTGCAACCCACTAGCCCACCGTAACCTTACCCGTCACTAGCCTAACCCTAGCCCTTGCACTAACCCACCTTAACCCTAAGCCAGATCTACTTGCTTGCATTGCACTACACGCAGCAAGTACAATTCCCTTCTGTTTGAGACATGGCGGTGCGAGAGTCTTGTGCAGGGAAGGCATGATGCTATCACTCTCACTGGTCTCACTGTCTGCACAACTGGTATGCAATATCCATATGGCTATTGCATACCATTTTGCAGCAGCAGCAGGTGAAGAGGGGAGACCCCCATGTAGAGGGGTCTCTTGGAGCCTGCTTCCCCTTCCTAGTGGGATAGGAGGCACCCACGGGTGCCTCCAGGAGTCCACTTTCCCTTTATAGCGGGCCAGAGGAGGCACCCACCCCACAGAGGTGCCTCCAGGAGCCCGCTCCCCCCCCCAAAAAACCAGTACTAACGACAATGAAAAAACGAAAAAACAAACCGACTAATTTTTGCGAATTTTCGCGAAAAACGGAAACGACCCGAAACGGAACCGGCCTGACTAACAACAACTCGAAATTTTTTTTTCAAGTCGTGCCCATCTCTAGTTACTAGTTCTCTATATTCAGCACTGGGTAGGCCTCACCTAGAGTACTGTGTCCAGTTCTGGACAATGCAGTTTAAGAAGGATGCCAGCAAACTGGAGCAACTTCAGAGAAGTGTGACAAGGATAATCAGAGAACTGGAAATCAAGCGTGTGAGGAAAGACGAAAAGAACCGGGCATATTTAGCCTTGAGAAAAGAAGACTGAAGGGAGATAGCACTTTTTAAATACTTGAAAGGCTGTCACACAGAGGAGGGGCAGGATCTGTTCTCAGTCATCCCAGACAGCAGGACCCATAACAGTGAGCTAAAGCTACTGGAAACCAAATTTAAGCTGAAGGTCAATAAAAACTTCTTAACTGTTAGAGTGGTACAACAGTGGAACCAATGACTTTGACAGCAGGTGAGGGCTCCAGTGCTAGAGTCCTTCAAGAGAAAATGGGCCCAACCATCTGTCAGATCTGCTTTGATTTGAATTCTTGCCTTAAACAGATTAGCCTAGATGGCCATAAAGAAGTGGTCCTCAACCTGCGAGACCCCAGATGTTCCTGGACTGCAACTCCCAGAAATCCTGGCCAGTTCAGCTAGTGATGAAGACTTGTGGGAGCTGCAGTCCAGGAACATCTGGGGACCCACAGGTTGAGAACCACTGCCTTAAAATCCCCTCACAACTCAATTATTCCACAGTTTTATGTTTTGACGAAGAACTTGGGGGGGGGGAAGCCCACACTTTCCTAGACCCCACAGATCTTTCAGTCTTCCAGTCCTTTTACAGGGTAATTGTGTACACAAATGTGAAGATTTTGGGGGAGATGCACAAATGTCCCTAACACATTTCCTGGGAGATGAGGGGAGGGGAGTGGCTTGCAATAAATTAGAGAAACACAGAAAACAGCACTGACCATCTTTTACATCCCAGTGGAGTCCAGTGGATAAAATGATGGGCTAGGATTCAGAAATCTATTGTTCAAATCTCTGCTTAGTTTTGGACGTTTACTTGAGGGAAATGGAATAGATAAAGACACGGTTTAAATATCATATTCATTAGGGATGGACATTTCATTCCAGAACCAGTAGGTTATTAAATGAACCACATGAGCCCAGGTGGTCCTCGGAACCGGCTGATACATGCAGATCCAATTACTTTACCTTTCTCTGTCTCACGCAGGGTTAAAAGCCAATGAGGAAGCATGCTGCAATGTCATCTTTCCTGCTTCGTGCTGCTCGCCAATCAGAGAGGGAGGTGGGATGATACCTGTCCCTGCACAGCTCCTGATTGGCCAGCATCACAGATGACGTCGCAGCATGCTTCCTGATTGGCTTTTAGCCCTGCGCAAAACAAGAGAAAGGTAAAGCAATTGGATCTGCGTGTATCAGCCAGTTCCGAGGACCACCTGGGCTCACGTGGTCCATTTCGTAACCTACTGGTTCTGAAACAAAATGCCCATCTGTATTATTCATTTAGAAAGCCCTACAATGGTCACTCATTATAAGTTGGTTCCAGATGGCACATAACTCACATACTTCTTAAAGACTTTCTGTCCATGTTAACACTGGGGAAAGAAGAAGTGTTAACTCTGAAATGGCAACTCAGAGACCCATGGCAGGGCCATCCCTGATTTGTTACATCAGTGAAACAAGCACTCCTTCGTCTTGAGAATTAATGACTATGCTCAGCCCAGCAAAGTTTCTGCTAAGGAAAGCCCTATACATAAAACCAGATTCTGGATTCATAATGAATTCCCTGATTTCCTTGAATTCATGCTGGACCCCCTTCCCCCTCCAAATGGTGCCGATTAACTCTCCTGCCACGTTAGATATTTTGCATCCCCTTTAAAGGAAAACATCTGTCCATTAGCATACTAATAAGGCTTCTGCTGCCGCTTAATGGAAGGAATGTGTATCTTTAATATCCAGTCTAGCTTTTGAGAAACTTTTGGAAAAGGAAGTTAACAGCGTACAAGCACTATTCTCTTTACTTGGGAAGCATATGAGAATCCCAAGTGTATTGGGAAACTAGGCTGATAGTATTTCCTTGAACCATTTGGTACTGCTAGCTATTATCTCACCCATTCTATTCTATTCTATTCTATTCTTGGTCTCGCTTTCCTATATAAAATCCGCTCTGAACATTTTATAATTTATAAAGAAATATGAAAACTGTTTTTTGGCTGTCACATTTTCTGCCCATTTGCAGATGGTAACATCTGTTGGATTTTTTTTAAAAAATAATATTTTTATGTCTGTCTCTCATTTTTAAACAAATCTGTTAAGAACATTACAGATGACACCAGAAAGAATAAAACCAGATGGTGAAAGAATAAAATGATAAAACATCTAAATTAATTAAAACATATAAATTAAATTTGGCTGTTTGATGTGCTATGTTTATTTTATCTTTACTATTTTTGTACCTTTATGGTAGTATTTTTATTTTTATTTTATTACTATTATGTTCTTTATTAGACATGGACATGACTTGGCGAAATTTTCGTTTCCGTTTCCGTTCCTCGTTTCCGTTACGTAACGGAACGAAGAACGACAATTACTCTGCCAGAACTTGAACTCGAACTGACTAAAGAAAAATTGGGTCTGATTTGTCGTTGTCATTCCTGGCATCGCAGCGATCGCGCGATGCCAAGCGGCACAGAAAAAAAGTTTTAAAACTAAAAAAAAAAAACCCCCGATTCCTGGCCAAAAAAGCAGGCGAAAATATGCCTGCCTGAGGGCACCTACCAGAGGGGTGTTTTCGGGGGGGGGGGTCCCCGGCCTCCCCCCCTCCTCTCCTGGGCTACGCATCCTCGTCGTCTCGCCAACTCGCCGCCAAGCGGCGCGGCACAGAAAAAAAGGTTTTAAAATAAAAAAAACCCGATTCCCGGCCAAAAAAGCAGGCGAAAATATGCCTGACTGAGAGAGGGCACCTACCAGAAGGGTGGTTTCTGGGGGATGGGTCCCCGGCCTCCCCCCCTCCTCTTCTGGGCTGCGCATCCTCATCGTCTCGCCAACTCGCCAAGCGGCGCGGCACAGAAAAAAAGTTTTAAAAATTAAAAAAAAAAACTGATTCCCGGGCAAAAAAGCAGGCGAAAATATGCCTGCCTGAGTGAGGGCACCTACCAGAAGGGTGGTTTATGGGGGGATCCCTGGCCTCCCCCCCTCCTCTCCTGGGCTGCACCAAAGCACCACAGAAACATGCGAAAATTGCTATTTTAAAACTGCCTGAATTTTTTCAGTAGCAGCAGTGGGTTTTTCTCGAAACAAAATGTCTCTATTGATTTTATTTTATTTTATTTTATTTTTATTTTTTTACACCTGCGCAATGATGGGCTGGCCATGGGAGTGGACCATGCAAATTTTTGGAGCCATTCCACCAATTGCATGGCCACTTGACCAGGTTTTGACCGAGACTTCTGGGATGTGCCAGTCGGGCATAAAAAGCCCACTAACCCTAGCGCAAACCCGAACCCGAACCCTAACCCTAACCCATACGCCAGTACACTGTCCTTCTTAGTGGGTCAGAGATGCACGCAGGGGTGCACCCCAGTAACTCACCCTAACCCTACCCATAACTCTAAGCCTAGCCCTTGCGCTAACCCCTAACCCTAAGCCAGATCTGTGTACTCGCATTGCACTACAGCAAGTACACTTCCCTTCTTAGTGAGCCAGAGGGCGCCCATAGGGGTCCTCTCTCACTTTGTTCCTCCTCCCCATCCCCAGCCCAAGTGCACTGTATGCCGGCAGGCAGTGAGTCACAGAGGCACCCGAAAGAGAGGTGCCTCAGCCTGCCACTGCAACTTGGTATGCATATCCAATTGGCTATGCATGCCATTTTGTAGCCCGCCAGAGGAGGCACCCACCCCAGAGAGGTGCCTCCAGGAGCCCGCTTTCCCTTCACGGCAGGCCAGAGGAGGCACCCACCCCAGAGAGGTGCCTCCAGGAGCCCGCTACCCCCCCCAAAACCAGTACTAACGACAGATGAAAAAACAACAAACGAAACGACAAATTTTTGAAATTTTTTGTGACAAACGGAAACGAGCCGAAACGGGGCGGCTCCGACACATGACAACTCAAAACGTAATTTTTCCTGGTCGTGCCCATCTCTATTCTTTATTATTTGTATTTTGTTGGGGTACGTCTGGGGTTTGTAGGTTTGGACAGCTGTTGTTTTCTTTTTGTAACATGTTGTACACTGCCCTGAGTTCCCGTGGGAAAATTGGGCGGTTAATGTATAAAAATAAATAAATAAATAAATAAATAAATAAATAAATAAATAAATAAATAAATAAAAACTCACCATCATCATCATCATGCACTGCTTCAACTGCTATTAACAAGATAAGGATAGGGAAAGGGAGGTGGGGTCCTTTCCAGTCCAGCAAAGAGTGGGCACCATGCAAAGTTGTAAAAGCTCCAATACAGACTGTTGCTGCAACTCCCTTGTTAGACTTCCACATGCACAACTACTGAGAAGATTCTGGCCACAGTTCTAAGGTCTTTGGTCAAATTTTGCTGGTTGCATTTTATAACAAACCTATAGTAAACCCCCCCCCATTTTGTTGTTGTTTTCTATTTTAAAAGAACAAGGTTTTAAAATATAAATAAATGAATGGTGAAGCAGGAGATCTATCTTTTAAATAAATGAATTAAATTAAATCAGATATTTATATGTAAATAGATGATTTATCATATGGTTTCATAAATCTGTCCCCTCAACTGCTTTATAACATAAAGGCTGCCTTGAAATTTATTAGATGTGGACGTGGGGGAAGAAATGAGATGGAGAGAGATATTGAATTATACTCTACTTCAAGAATATGTTTAGATCTAACATGTACTTATGAATTCTTGACTCTTTGCTTACTTATTTGGGGTGGGGTGAAGGATAAGTTATTGGTGAGGTAATGCAGTCCAATGATTTCCATTCTCATTCTACTCTGTAACTAAACTAAGTGTTGTATGATACTACAGAAAGTACCCTTCCCATCCCAGCTGAAATCCATCAAATGTTGCAAAGAAATGTGAAAAATTGGACTATCCCCCGCTCCATCTTTGCTACTGAGTTCTAAAACTTGGAAATATTGAAAACTATGTCTGTAATAACATTTTATAAAATTTCCATGAAAACTCAGAGGTAATAATAGGTCGAGATCAAGCTAACATAGTGCCCAAAACCAGAGGGAGGAACTCACAAACAATAATATTGATTCCACATCAAGTTACTCACTGTAAACCTAATGGTAAGGTTCTTAAACTGGTCTACTGGTTCCTCAAGCCTTCTGTCTTCAAGAATCTTTCCCAATTTACCTTCAATAAATGCAGTAACAGTCCAACTCTTTTATCCTCCTATGAGGGTTCCTCCTTTTCCCAGGCACCCCGCCCTTCAGGTTTCAGTAAGGACACATTTTTGAAAGAATAAACTGGACTTTTATTTTGTTCTTCCAATATTATGGAGGTTCTCTTCTTAATTACAGTTCCAACATCTTTAACTTCAGTAACAAACGGATTATTTCTGGATTCATACAATGGAGTAAATGGAGAGAAATCTAACCCTCCCCCTAGTCTTGGGGAGATTTGGTTCCACCATTTTTCTTCCCCTCCTACTCGAAGAGGCTCGGTTCTCCCACTTGTACCCCAATCTCTAAAGTGGGTTTGGGCCCAGGGCGTCTCTGTGGGATTTGAAGGGGTAGTCTTCCCTCAGGGACAATCCCCTCCCGATACACATCCTCCCGGTCCTTTCCTCCTCCTCCTTCAGCTTGGCCATCCATTGTTCCCAGGCCAATTCCTTCCTGATCTCTTTTCTCTTGCGGTTATACACATGAGTTGAATGGACGAAACGACGATTTTCGTTTTCGTTTTCATTTTTTCGTTTCGTTATGCAATGAAAACGAAACGAAATTTTTTAAAAAACAAAATGAAAATGAAAACGAAATGACCAAATTTGCCGTGTTTTTCGTTTTTGTAGCAGCAGATGCATTGAACTAAAAAGAATGCTAACGAAACAGCAACTTTTCATTTTCATTTTTGTTTTTTCGTTTCGTTACCTAACGAAACGAAAACGTTTTTTTTTTACAAAAATGTCACGAAAACGAAAACGAACCGAAACGGACCCCTAAACGACCAAACGACAAACGAAACACCATTTTTTGAGTCGTGCCCATCTCTACTCACGAGCCTCTCGCTCACCCCAGTACGAACAGCGTCTCTGATAGCTTTCAGCCTCAGGCTTGGGCATCATCATTTGTTCCCAATCTCCAGTCCATAGGTTTTCCATCCAAACCCATTCCCAGTCTGGGGGCAAAACACGTGGCGTCCCCTTTTTACATTGTCCAAACCCCACCTTCACTACTGCTGATTGGTTGGGTTTTCCCGCCGTTTTTGTCTCCTTCTCCTTCTTAACCAGGGCCTTAGCTTTACCCTCCTCCTTCTCCCTTTCCAGGATCTTCAGGGAATCTTTGAACCGTTTCCAGAGCATTTCTCTTTCTTCGGCTTCTCTGTCCTGAGCAGCTCTACATTATTCCCTCCTCTTTTGCTCCTCCAGCCACTCATCCCTGTCACTGTCTTGTTGTTCAGGGGTCACTCTCCCGCCTTCAGCCCCTTCAGGGTAGCTTCCCTCACACCTCCTTTTGGTGAAAACTGAGGGATCTCATGAGGCTTGCAGCATCTCATCCAGAATACTGAAATTTATGAATCTGAAGAATTTAGGAAGGATTCTTCCTCACCCCATGTCTCTTAAATCATACTCATAAATCCCTTTGCAACCTTTGTTGGGTAGGATTTGCACCTCTAAGTGGTCATTTCGTAGAGGAAGCTCTGCTAAGCTTCCAAGAAATCTCAGAACATATTTGAAAATGGATCAGAACGACAGCCTGTCTATTGCAGGCCCAGCCTCTGTGTGTGACATTCCCAATAACTAGCAAAAAAGACCACCTCTTCTCCCCTCAGACCTAAAAGGGAGCTTCTCTCCTCAAGCGTAAGGAGAGGTTGCCTGTTCTAGGTCCTCTGTGTTGGGTAGTTCATCATCCCCATTTCAAATTCCTACATTCGTCCTGCAATAGAACATGCTGGGATATCAGGGGAAATGAAAATGGTGGCACCAAGTACCCAGCTCAGTGGTCTTTGACCTTGGGTGACCCAGGTTCACTTGTACTACAACTTCCAGCACAGCTGGTGGAAAAGGCCTCTGGGAATTGTAGTCCAAGAACACCTGGATGATTCAAGGTTGGGAACCACTGACCTAGTTTATTGCCAGGGCCACAACTATGGTCTGTGTCTCCCTGGGGAAATGCGGATTCCAGCAAGGGTATGTGTGTTTTCCAGAATAGTACAGAGTACTGATACTACTTTGTCATTGGGGAGCCCCCACTCCCAGCATGGCACATGGGGTGTATGCCCGTGTCGCCCTAATTGTGGCCTTGCTTATTACAGTGCCCCTCCTGCCACTCTCAGTGCCAGGAAAGGCCAGCTCTTACCCTATATACAGTGCTCTTATACCACCCCCTGCCTTGTGAATAAATTATTTGTGTATTCAAGACTCTTTTCAACTCTAAAGTATTGGTTAGTATGGTAGGACCCCCGTATCCACTGATTCATTATCCACTGATTCAGTTATCCACGGTTGGCAGAGGAAAAAAATTAAATAATTCAGCAGCCACAAAGCAAGCTATTGTCACAAACAGCAACTGTAAAGCAAGCTATTATCACAAACAGCATCTGTAAAGCAAGCTATTATCACAAACAGCATCTGTAAAGCAAGCTACTGTCTCAAAACAGCAGTCATAAAGCAAGCTACTGTCAGGAAACAACAGTTTGGACATGGGTGGGCAGGCGTTCTCTCTTATCCACAGATTTCATTATCCACAGGAAGGCCTGGAACCTATCCCCAGTGGATACTGGGGTCCTACTGTACTGTATTTCTGTGTCTCCCTAACTCTACCCTCTCTATCTCTATCTCTACCAGACACTGAGCCATTATCAGAAAAACATTAGAATGCTTTGTTCTGCTTAATGCTGTGACTGTATAACTAGTATTAGAGATACTAAACCAGGCTTTTTAGTCTTAGAGATACTAAACCGGACTTTTCAGTGGCTGCCTGACTTTATGGAATCATCTTACCAGCGAGATAAGGACTGTGGAGTCCCTCCTGGCTTTCAAGAACTTTCTTAATACATGGCTATTCAAAGCCGCATTTGGCGATCACTGAGGTTGAATGTTTGCTTGCTGTGTGTTTGTCGCCCATTTGGTTGTTTGCTGCCATCTTGTACTTTTTTTAGCCGGGATTACTTGCTTACATAAGAACCTAAGAACATAAGGACAGCCTTGCTGGAACAGGCCACAGCCCATCCAGTCCAGCATTCTCTCTCACACAGTGGCTCACCATTTGCTTCAAGGTATTCCCAAGCAGGTGTCTTTACCTGCCTATGATTCCCCACAAATGGCATTGCAAGATATCCTGCCTATCTCTCCAACAGGAGGCTGTCCTTAGACATCCATAATGATAGCCATTGATACCCTTGTTCTCCATGAACTTGTCTAATCCTTTCTTAAAGCTGTCAAGGACCATTACTTCACGTACCTTTCGTCCCTCTTCGCAGTCCCGCTGCGGACCGGTACGAAGAAACGTAACCTCACGCCCTTGCCATGATGTTCCGAGTTCATCCCGACCACACCCCCGGAACTGCACCCCAAGCGGGATGAGAGATGCCAGTGCTTGGGGCCGGGAATCTCATGAACTCGCTTCTCGTTTTGAAAAGAGAGTCCGTGTGGTTACTGTCCTTCCAAAACGAGAAATGTGTTCCCCTTTAAAACGCCCTTATTTTTTTTTTAAAAAAAGATTTGACAGCTGGCTTTCGATGTTTTGGATAACCGGAGCCATAACCAGCTTCTGCAGCCAGTTCCCTGCCCATTTAATGTAATGCAGTGCAAAAAGTGAAAGCTCGTTGCGGAACGAGGATGTGCAGTTAGTTTCATGTCGGTCCCACACATCACGACCGTGAGTACACAGAAACAGGGACAGATTTGCAAAAGGACCACGTGATCACAACTGAAATCAAGATGGAAGGAACTTCCTCCCGGTATGAGAATTTCCGTGAAGTAACTGCCAAGGCTGACAGCTGTCACCACTTCTTCTGTCAAGTTAAGATAGTGTACCCTTTCCCTCTCTCCCTGCCCTTCCTGTTCTGTGGATCAAGAACTAATACTGTTACAGATATCAGAATTTGATAAATTAATGACTTTACAGCAAAAGCAAAATAAACAAAAGCAAAGTGTTCTGCCTATATACCACTCCATACCACTTCAAGTAGTCTCTGGGAGGTTTACAGTTTTTATTTACACTATGCATGCTACGTATTGCACCCCCAGCAAGGTGGGTACTCATTATACCGACCTTGGAAGGATGGAAGGCTGACTCAACCATGAGCCTGCTACCTGGGATTGAACCCCAGGTCATGATCACAGTTTTAGCTGCAATGAGAGAGCTCCTTTTAAGATAAAGAGCATAGTCTCTTTTCCTTCTGAGTTCTTTCTCTTTACCCATTTCCCATCATAACACATGAATGCTGCTAGATTTAACATGATAGATCTACTCTACTCTTTTAGGGCTCTTTACTGTGCTCTACTGTCACACACCCACACCCAAATGCTCAAATACTTTTATTTGGTCCATATTTAGTTATTCATTTCAAATTATATGGAACTTCTGCTGATTGGTATTTGTAGTACAAAAAACCTTAGTTTGTAGTATTTGTAGTGCAAAAAAACAAAAAACAAAAACAACCAGTTCTTAGTACAGTGGTACCTCAACTTATGAATTTAATCTGTTCCGAATGCATGCTCTTAAGTCGAACTACTCTTAAGTCGGGGTACCTCTCTAAAAATTGAAAAAATAAGTTAAAAAATCAGAAAAATGAAAAAAAATGTAAGTCGAGCAGACCATATCTAAAATTTGTAAGGTGGCAGTTAAAATGCCAATAGTTTTCTGCTCTTAAGTCGAATTGCTCTTAAGTCGAGCTGCTCTTAAGTCGGGGTTCCACTGTATTTACATATTTATAGGAAGACCATGCACATTCCTATTTGCTATCAGATATCCATGTATTGAAGAGATTTGTACGCCATTGTGTAAATATGGGTTGCCCACATCTGTCTGCATTTTATCTTCTGCAGGACAATGTTGGACCTAAGGCTGCTTCCACACGACCCCTAAAATCGGCTGCAAAATGCTCACAGATGTGGAGCATAAAATTGTTTTCCCACCAGCAGCGGACTTAAAGAAAATAAAGTACGACCACGCCCACTTAAGCTTGCACCAGCACATTTTACAAGTACCTGGTCTCGAGGAAGTAAAAAATTTTCCGATGCGTATTTTAAAGCTGTGAATGCCTGGCTCTCCTCCGCCTTCTGTTTGGTTTTGTTGTCCCCCCACTTTTAACAGACAGGAATCCTTAATGGGCTTCCTGTCCTACTACAACTAGCTGCTGCCTGCGGAAGGCGGAGGTGAGCCTGCATTTTTTTCTCCCTCCCCTCACAGCAGACAGAAGTAATAGAATCAGAGTGCGGGAGGGTAGGAACACAGGAAGCAGAACAAAACCACATGATCTCTGGTTGGGGGGGATCCGAATGTAAGTTGCCAGCAGATTTTAGGAGTCGTATTAAAGCAGCCTAAGTTTGGGCTTATATGGTTTATTATAAGTTTGGCCTTATAATTTTGATAAAGGAGACTCTAGGCAGGAGAAATGACACACATACTGTACATTGTTCTGGCCCAGAGAATTACAAGATGGCTGTCAGAATTAGGCAGTGAAATGGAAGAATGGTGTGAGTAATATTACTATTAGCAAGCATCACATTAGAATCTGTCTTTTTTACTGACTCCTTGCTGCAGAGAGGTTCTTCTTGGGTGCACCAATGACACATAAAAATAGTATTTCACTTTTAACCTCTTCTAGAGGCCAGACAAGGAAGATATTCTTAGCACACTTAATGGTGTCCAAAGCACAATTCTATGTTCATCCTAATATATCTATCTATTCAAAAGCATGTGTGGGAAGGAAGGGGCAGGCAGAAACTTGACACTGATGCTGAACTTTGTTAAAACCTTTAAAGCATTTCATTTGAAGACAAGAATATAAAATGGAACACCAGCAGCCCGAAACTTCCTTCATGGCCACTGCCAGGGAGAGCTAGCTTTCTAGTGAGGTTCTCTTCCAATTAAAGACAGAGCAGTTTGACATGAAATGAGGATAAGTGGGACACACTGAAATTAGAAAAGTAGAACATGGTATACACAATTAGAATGGCCACTCCAGTGAGAACCAAGGGCAGGCGTGGAACAGGTCTTTATTTTACCTGTGGAAGAGCAAACTCAGCAATGGGTTTTATTGCTCGCTATCGCTAATTTGAGCTGAGATTTTGTTTTCCTCCCTGAAAGCTTGAAGCTGGTGCACGATCAATAGAAGGGTTGATTTGATAATTAATTAATTAACCATTTTAATACTGGCACAGCTTTTCTCCCTACCAAGTGGATTCAAGGCAGCATATCACAATTAGAGATGGGCACGACTTAGCGGTATTCCCGTTTCCGTTTCCGTTACTCGTTTCCGTTACTCTACGGAAACGGTAACGGGAATCACTGCCCCAGACTTCGAGCTCAAACCGACGAACGAACAATTTGGTCTGATTTGTCGTGCTCGTTACTTGCATCGCGCAATGCCAAGCGGCACAGAAAAAAAGTTTTTAAAAGTTAAAAAAAACCCCGATTCCCGGCCCTAAAAGTAGGCGAAAACTGTCTGAGGGCACCTACCAGGCCAGAAGGGTGTTTTATTTGGGGGGGGGGTTCCCCGCCCCCCTCTCCTTGGCTATTGCTACTGCTGCGCTGCTGGTACCAGGCTGGGAGGGCGCATCCATTTGCCATGCAGTGCGGGGGATCCAAAATGGCGACCGCAATATATTTTTTGAAATCATTGCCCAAAACCCCACCAAAGCACCACAGAAACATGCGAAAATTAGCTATTTTAAATGCTTGAATTTTTACAGTAGCAGCAGTGGGTTTTTCTTGCAAAAAAAGTCTCCGTTGATTTTATTTTATTTTATTTTATTTTATTTTTTTACACCTGCGCATTCGCAATGATGGGCTCGCCCATGGGAGTGTACCATGCAAAGTTTTGGAGCCATTCCACCAATCGCATGGCCAGGTTTTGCTGACTGTACCAGGCTGGGAGGGCGCATCCATTTGCCATGCGGTGGGGGGGGGATCCAAAATGGCGACCACAATATATTTTTTGAAATCATTGCCCAAAACCCCACCAAGGCACCACAGAAACATGCGAAAATTAGCTATTTTAAATGCTTGAATTTTTACAGTATCAGCAGTGGGTTTTTCTTGCAAAAAAAGTCTCCGTTGATTTTATTTTATTTTATTTTATTTTATTTTTTTACACCTGCGCATTCGCAATGATGGGCTCGCCCATGGGAGTGGACCATGCAAAGTTTTGGAGCCATTCCACCAATCGCATGGCCAGGTTTTGCTGACTGTACCAGGCTGGGAGGGCGCATCCATTTGCCATGCGGTGGGGGGGGGGATCCAAAATGGCGACCGCAATATTTTTTTTGAAATTGTTGCCCAAAACCCCACCAAAGCACCACAGAAAGATGCGAAAATTGGCTATTTTAAATGCTTGAATTTTTACAGTAGCAGCAGTGGGTTTTTCTTGCAAAAAAAAGTCTCCGTTGATTTTATTTTATTTTATTTTATTTTATTTTATTTTTTACACCTGCACATTTGCAATGATGGGCTCTCCCATGGGAGTAGACCATGCAAATTTTCCACCAATCGCATGGCCACTTGGCCAGGTTGACCACAGAGACTTCTGGGATGTGCCAATTGGGCATAAACAGCCCACTAATCGTAGCCCAAACCCGAACCCTAAGCCTAACCCATACGCCAGTACACTGTCCTTCTAAGTGGGTCAGAGAGGCACCCAGATGCACCCCAATACTCACCGTAACCTCACCCGTAACTAGCCTAACCCTAGCCGTTGCGCTAAGCCGTCTTAACCCTAAGCCAGATCTACTTGCATTGCACTACATGCAAGTACGTGAGACACAGCGGGTGCAAAGAGTCTGCCAGTCCGTCACTTGTGGCTCTGGCTGACTCCAGCAGCTCCCTCCAGGAGCCCGCTACCCCCTCCCCAAACCAGTACTAATGACAACGAAAAAACGAAAAAACGAACCGACTAATTTTTGCAAAATTTCGCGAAAAACGGAAACGAGCCGAAACGGAACCGGCCCGACTAACGACAACTTGAAAAAATTTTTTTTCAAGTCGTGCCCATCTCTAATCACAATGTTTAAACTACAAATGCAGCTGAAATCATATAGTGTATTTAAAAGCAATTAAAGATACCACATCTTAAAACAGTTGAAGAGGAACAATGTAAAACAATTAAGAAGTGCAACGGAAAAGATACAAAAGAAATGCAGCATTAAACCCCCTTTCTTCGGAGCCTGTCACTCAAGAAAAGTTTAGCTGAGCAGAAAGATCTTTGCTTGCTGGCAAACACAGAGTAAAATCCAGTTTTTAGTCGCAAGCAGAGCAGATTCCAGAGCCAGGTACCTAAACCATGGTGTGGACGTGGACCTCTGGCAGAAAATCAACTTGGCCCCTTTAGCGGGCTGCTCTTCAAAGCCTTGGAGCAGCCTTGATGAAGTTCCTGTCTCAGGCCTTGACCATACATGACTCTGTGTGTAGTAGGAGACAAAGAAAATCCTAGGAAGGCTCTTACAGGGAGAGGCAGTTCTCCAACTAGCTAGATCTCAGTCGCATTGGCGTTTATAGGGCTTATCTTTGCATTCCTGCCCCAAAAGATTAAGCCATCAAGCCATAAATTACAAAATAAGGTAGTAGTAGTAGTAGTAGTAGTAGTAGTATCAGTAGTAGCAGCAGCAGCAGCAGCAGCAGCAGTAGTAGTAGTAGTAGAAGAAGAAGAAGAGGATGAGGATGAGGATGAGGATGAGGATGAGGATGAGGATGGAGTACTGGATAGCTCATTGGTTTATGTATCTGGCTGCAGAGGTTGGGAGTTCGATTCCCCACTGGGCTTCCTTGACAAGAGGCTGAACTCAAGCATCCATAGAGTCCCTTCCAGGTCTGCATTTCTAAATTCTAAATTTCAAAAGAAAAACATTTTTTTTAAATTTCTAATTTTTTTAATTTCCCCCTCCTCACAAAGTATTCCTATGCATGCCTGCAATGAGCAGGAGGCTGGACTCAATGGCCTTATAGGCCCTTTCCAATGTTATTATTCTATGATTCTATGAGAGTTCTAGTGTGTAAGTAGACCAGGATGAATGGTGAGGTCATCAGTTTGGGTAGTCCTTGACTGTTCTCTGATGGATACTCCTTTGAAAGGTGAGACTCTCAGTACTTTGCTAGGCTCATTGTAGATAGCAGATTTGTTGGAGTCCACCATGAGGGTCGTTCTCCAGCTTTGGAAACCCACCTTGCAGTTGTTGTACTCTGCTGGCATGGCCTTGAAATGCCCTAGCATCACTGCCATGTGATGGCAGAATCAGACTTGAGCCAGCACTTTGAATTAGAAATAATCCATAATTCATCAGGTGGGTTAAAAACAGAAATATCCAGTGTTGAGATTGATGGAAAACCCTTCCACTGCACAAGGAGTACTCACACCAAGTGATTAACTGTGTCATCCTATAGATGTCTGCATAACCATATGCCCCATTGGGTTTCAAACTGGGTTTCCTGCCAGGTGAGAGGCTTAGTTTTGTGGCCTGAAATATCTGTATTTTGATTATATGTGATAGGGACAGATGATTGATAAAGGAGGACAACCACCACCACCCAGGGAGAATCTTGTTAAGTAGTTAAAGGAGAAGATTATCTAACCCAATTATTAGCTGCTAGCAAGGCGAAGGAAGAGATTAATTCTTTGAGCGCTGGAGAAGTGAAAATGTGGAAGTTTACATTCTGTTGCATTTGTATGCTGGAGGTATCTTGAGAGCTTCTGAGCGAACCATGCTAAGGTTACCCTTACGCAGAGTGCAGGCTGGCAGATCATGATTAATTCAATCCACTGCCGGAATGTGTTGGAATAAATATTTCCCTCTTTGAGTGAGTGGCAACAAGAATTTATTTCCAGATTATATGCAGAGATGATGGAGAACCGTATCAATAAATCATGAGAGTATTCCACATTTAGTTTTTTCCCCCCTTTGGTGGTGGTCCTGCCAGCTACGTTTTCAGTGTATGGTTTCTGTCATTTACATTTCATCTGTTTGCGGTCACACTCTTAGGTGATGTTTTCTGTTCTCTGTGTGGGGCTTGGCTCCACACAACCCAAATGATTATTTTTGGGCAGCCCCTTTAGAACATGCCTGGGGGGGTGGGGGATTTTTAGAAATTAAGTGACCTTCTTAGGATGGTCTTTTATGCACATTTCCATGCACACAGAAAAGATAGTCTTAAGATATTCTGAAGAGTATTCTCAGACTGCTCAACTATTGAGGAAAGTTTCTCCAAGCAAATTTGTGGGAACATTTCTTGAAGTAAAATTGCATGCCATAGAACAAAATATATTCCCCTCCCAAAGCAAGCTGACAAACCTCAAGAGAATGTTGAAGACATTAATCCTTAAAAGAAGCATTGAATGGGGACCCTCTCTTGGGTCAGTCTATAAGTGACTCACTTAGGCTGACCACCTTGTAGGTTTTTGTTGGGTTGTTTGTCGAGATGGGCATGAACTGCCAAACTGGAAATTTATGCTGGTTTATTTTTCAGCTGAACAGGTGTTCAGCAGATCCTCCAGTGTGTACCCACTCAGGGGCACCACCTGGAGGGCATAAGCTTAATGTATTTAAAATTAATTTTCTATCATCTATCATTAAAGATCCCTAAGCTTATTTCATGCTGTCCAGTAACACACATTTCAAACTTTTGGGAAGGGAGAAGAGAACTTGTTTCCTAACTTCCTTGCTTCGTACTGTGGTTAAATTTATGAGAAAGAGGAACTATGTTTCTTAGTCTCTGCAAAATCTTTCACAATAGCAAGGGTTATTGTGGAATTTCCCTTTAGAAACAGGAAATCACCTGCTCTACAGCAGTTTTATATGCACAGTGGTACCTTGTATAAAGGAATTAATTTGTTCCAAATGAAATTATGTTAAGCAAATTTTCCTTTAGACAAATTTCCCATAGGAATGCATAGAAAACAGAGTAATCCCATTTTTATGTTGTACGGATTTGCCCCATAGGCGATTATGTTAAGCAAATTTCCCCTATCTCTGGAATTTTTTATGTTGTACAGATTTTATGTTATACAAACTGTTTGTTATACAAGGGTCCACTGTATAGAGAATAGACATGGGCACGACCAGAAAAAATGACATTTTGAGTTTTCGTTTGTCGGAACGGGTCCGTTTTGGCTCGTTTCCGTTTGTCGTGAAATTTTTCAAAAATTTGTCATTTCCGTTTGTCGTTTCCACCGCGATTTAGCGCGATTTGACTTCCCAGAGCATAGGGGCGTCCCGCAATCAGGGCCGGCGCTAGGTGTTTTTGCGCCCTAGGCAGCGGGCGGGGTGGGGGGCGGTGGGAGGTGTGGGGGGGCGGTGGTGGTGGGCCATGGGTGGGCGGCGGTATGGGCGGATGGGCGAGTGGGCAGTTAGGATATCACTTAGGAAGAATAGAGGTTCTGTTCTTGTCTTGCACCCCAAATGTGTGTGTGTGCAAGCAAACTGAAGTTGGGAAAATAGAAAATAAATGGTTGTATATAATATATTTTTAAAATAAATCCACACCTCCCACTCCCAGTCGAACCTCCCCCTTTATCCAATATCAGAAAAAAATCCTCAAACTGCCAGAGAAGAAATAAAGAATAAACTGCTATTCCCTTCAGCAGACAAAGCTGCAGGGAATCAAAGAAATTATTTTCTAAATTCATTTCCCTCCCTGCCTGCCTAACTTAAATCCTAAAGCCTCCAGCCTCCCTCCTCAATCTCGATCGGATCACACCAGCCCTCCTCCCTCAACCACATCCATACACCCGACTGTGATTTCTGGAAGGTGCCAGCATCCAGAAGTGTCAGTCAAAAACCTGGCGATGCCATTGGTGGAGTGGTTCAAAAAATTTGCATGGACCCATCCCATGCCCAGCCCAAATGGGCAGGTCTAAAAAAATAAAAATAAAGTAAAAATAAATAAAATAAATATGATGTTTTATTGCTATAAAAAACCCACTGCTGCTACTATAAAAATTCAGGCATTTAAAATAAATAAATTTTACATGTTTCTGTGGTGATTTGGTGTGTTTTTTGACCACGATTTCAAAAGAAAAATTGCGGTCGCCATTTTGGATCCCCCCCACCACGTGGCATGCAGCGAGACAGACGATGAGGATGACCCCTCCCAGCCTGGTGCAAGCAGCCCAGGACAGGAGAAGAGGGGGGGAAAGGCCAGGGACCCCCCAGAAATCACCCCTCTGGTAGGTGGCAAAGCCTCAGACAGGCATATTTTCACCTGCTTTTTTGGCTGGGAATCGGGGTTTCTTAAAAAAAACTTTTAAAACTTTTTCTGTGCTTTGCATCGCGCAATCGCCGCAATGCCACAAACGGAAATGAAAAACCCGACCAAATTTTTCTTTTTTCGGTTCGCGTTTGAGTTCTGACGGCTTAATTATCGTTACCGTTTCCATTACGTAACGAAAACAATAACCGAAAACGGAAACGACAATTTCGCCGAGTTGTGCCACTATAAGATATGTAACTTGTAACAAATGAGTAACTGTATTATCAGATAGTGTACAGTTGTAGTGTAATTGCCAAGTTTGAGTAATGAGATTCTAACTGTTAGATAGATGGGATAGTACAGTCTTCTGAAAGAAATGTCCTTTCTCTTGAGAAGACCAAATGCTTGATTTTTAATAGAATAAAAAGTTTTCTGAAAGAAACTGTATTCTCTCTTAGATTGTCACCCTTTAATGGCATCTTTCATGTATTGCAGTAAAAATTATCTGTTTGTAATTACAATGCAGGTAGTCTTAGGCAATCTTCACCAAGTGCATGTCTAAAATACGTTTGTAAGAGACAAAAAGGCAAAACCAATCACAAACTGTCCACACTTGCTGCACCAGTCATACTCAATTGTGCCATTGCTCTTTTGTATTATTTTTGGTTATTGTTGGTTTAGCATTTGGTCTGTGGGGTGGATTTATGTGTTAATTTTCCTGTTGATTGCGAACTACCCAGAGCAGCCCCTGGTGGCATGCAAAAATACAAAATAAATTAATATTGTTTAAATAAACAATAAATAAACTATTTAGGACCTCACTACTTGTCAGAGCACCTTCACCCCATGGAAACTGCCTGTAATACCTGATCCTCCCAGGTCAGGCATTTGAGGCTTCTAATGCCGCAAGAGGCCCGTAGAGAAAAAAAAAACAATAAATAAGGTCTTCTCCACAGTCGCCCCACACCTTGGGAATAAGCTTCAGTCTGAGGCTTGCCTGGCCTCCTCGTTAGGCATATTTAGACGATCTTTGTAAACCTGGCTATTCAAGCAGGCATTTCCTTCAAGCAAATCATAACTACAGTGTTTACTAGAGATGGGCGCAAACAAAAAAAATGGCAATTTGATTTGGTTTGGTTTGTTTTAGGGTTTGGTTTGGTTTGGTTTGGTTTTAATGAATTTTTTAGAAAAAAAATCGTTTCGTTGGTTCATTGATTTGTTATTCATCCCCCCCCCCCGGCTTTGTGCGATTTAATCAATTTGACAGTGCACAGGTGGGAAAAAATAAAAAAATACATTAAAAAACCACAGACGTTGCGACTGCACAAACTGGACTGGTAGCATCTTACTGGGTGGCGGCGGTGCGGCAATCCTTTTATTTTATTTTATTTTATTTTATTTTACTTTCGGGTTCCTGGCGTGCGCTACAGCTGTAGCATGGGCCGGCTTTTTCTTTTCAAGCGCCGACCGCGCAGCCCCTGGTGCCAGGTCGGTGCTTCTTTGATTTATTTGATTTATTTGATTTATTTTAGGGTGCTGACCTGGCCAACCCTGGGGCCAGGTTGGCGCTCCTTTATTTTATTTTATTTTGTTTTATATTTTATTTTATTTTATTTTATTTTATTTTATTTTATTTTATTTTATTACTTCCGGGTTCCTGACCCTAAAAGTTCATTTCGTGCCCATCTCTAGTGGTGACTCATCAGTGTTGATGTGTTTGATATTATTTTGCCTGCCTTTAAAAGAAAAGCATAGAAAAGTGTTCTGCTTATACAGTGGTACCTCTGATAACGAATTTAATTCGTTCTCAGAGGCAATTTGTTACCCAAAAAATTTGTTATCTGAAACGTGGTTTCCCATTGAAATGAATGGGAAACTGATTCATCCGCTCCGGAGGTCTGAGAAAAGGCAAAAAAAAAAAAAAAAACCTGGTGTGTGTGTGTTCCAGACCTCTTTATAAAATGCACTTTAAAGGCTTTTATACTGGAACACACATACCCAGAACACCCCACTGCAGTGCAATGCAAACATGGTCAAGAGAAACCAGCAAGACTACTCCAGCCTGTTCCCACCCAAAGTGCAATGGGGGAAAATGCAAACAAACAAACATAAGCAGGAAGAAATATCCAGCCCATTTTTGCCCACAGAGCAATGAAAAAGACTGCAAACATGGAGAAATGAAACCAGCAAGACTACCCCAGCCTCTTCCAGCCAAAAATGCAAAGAAAAACTGTGCAAAGGTTAATAAAAGCTAGCTCCAAAGGTCCAAATCCCTCAGCAAAAAATGTCCAAAATGGCTCCAAAACACCATAAAAACACTCTAACTCCTCCCACCCCTCCACAAACTATGCATCCTGCAATGCATGCAGGGTACACATTTTTTTTTGCAAGGCATTATGAAACATTTGCTATCCGAGGCAGCCCATAGGGAACATTCGCTATCCGAGGCAGCTCTATACCTGGAAATCTCCTTATCTGAAAAATTTGTTATCCGAGGCATTATTTATCCGAGGTGTTACTGTATACTGCCCCATACCACTTCAAGTAGTCTCTGGGCAGTTTACAGTTTTGATTACAGTATGCAGGCTGTACATTGCCCCTGTCCCGAGCAGGCTGGGTACTCCTTTTACTGACCTCAGAAGGATGGAAGGCTGAATCAACCATGAGCCGGCTACCTGGGATTGAACCCCAGGTGATGAGCACAGTTTTACCTACAGTACAGCCATTTATCCATTGTGCCACGAGGCTCTTTATAAGGTAAATGAAAAAGCTTATATAAATAAATAAATAAATAAATAAATAAATAAAAACATTTAAGGTTTTTTTAAAAATTGCTGGCAGGTGTGGAGGAGCCAAAGAAATGGACCAAGAGCCTCCTGCATCCTGGGGACCACATGTTGGCGGCCGCCATGTTAGGCCCTATCTCTTTGTTTGACCTTTGAAAAAGTTATACCTGACACATTGGCATGGATTATAATGAGAGTTATTATGGCCAGTATAGTGGAGTGGAGTTTAGAATAAAGGATAAAGACTCATTCAGCCATGGGAACTTATTGGTGGGGAAGTGGAACTGATGAGACCACAACTTAAATATCTTAATGGTCTTGAAAACCCTATTAGGGTCATTATGAGTCATATGTGATCTGGTGATGTGTAATCTAGGCAGTTACTTCACTTCCATTTTGCCTCTGTTAAGTGTTGTGCTTCGGACAAGTACAAACATGCCTGGGTTCAGAGTGTGACCATACTGTACCTGGCACTGGGTTGGGGTATTCTCTTGTCACAGTTTTTTCCTGGTTCCTGTTCTGAGACAGTCCTGTTCTGTGTGGTAACGACTGTCATGCAGCAACCAGTGTCCACCTAGTGATCAGCGGCTGAAGCGGCATTCAACATTAGTTTCCCTATGGGAAACACCATGCAGCGCAAATGTTTATTAAAGAAAGTACTGAAAATTCTGTAGCATTGACGTGTAAATCCTGGAAGACCAGTAAATCGAAATAGTGAAAAAGTTTTATTTACAATATTTTTTAAAAAGGGTTAAGAAAGCAAAGCAAATTCAGAATTTGTCACGGAACAAGACCGTGAAGTAACAGTTGTCACTAGACAAGTTATCACGACCATGAGAAAATGGAAACAGGGACTGAACAGGGACAAAACCACGTGATCGTGACCAACGCTGTCATGGTACAGAACTAGTCATAAATTGATGACAACAAATGCCCTAAAATAAAATAAGTTTTCAACCTTATGGTGAGTATACCTCCAAGAGGATTGTTAGAATGGTGTGTGTGTGTGTGTGTGTGTGTGTGTGTGTGTGTGTGAGAGAGAGAGAGAGAGAGAGAGAGAGAGAGAGAGAGAGAGAGAGAGAGAACTTCTGAAAACTGAAATGGGACCCTTAGCTTATAAGGAGGGAAAGTTCCCTCCTAAATGTTTACTCTTCCCACCCTCCATTTTACCTCAGAGATTTTTCCTCAGCGTCCCAAGCCACATCATAGCAGAGAGGAGCTAATTCAGCAATTGCTTGAAGAACTGAGGGTTCTTTTGACAGAACCCATTAAAAAGATTTAATGAAATCCCCAGAACTTTTTTTGAAGTCAGGCTAGGAAGGTTTTTACATTCAATCAGCACATTGGTGTTAATTTAAGTATTATCATCATTATTATTGTATTCTACAGACAGAGTTTTTATTGATACCTACAGGAGGAAGAATAAAGGGATACAGGTGGAAATTCTAGATGCAGACAGGGGCTCTGTGGAGGCCAAGCTCCTTGCTGGGGCAAGAGAGATATGAAAGCCAAGAAAAACAGGAGGAACTCAGATGGTAAAATCAACAGGGATGCACCTGTGTCTAATGTACCTGTCATGTATGCATAAATTAAATTGAGAATCCACAGGAAAAAAGTTATTCCAGAGGCACCTGGCTGTTTCTCTATAGCTTCAAGTCCATTGTTGTTTTTCTGGAGAGAAAAAACCCAGTTGCTAAAATATGTCTGAGGGAGCTGCCACTTTTAACTAACAAACACCAAATTAGCCTTCTGAAGTGAAAACTGGCATAACTTCAAATACACATTATGCATGGGCTGAAAACTAGGAGTAAGTCACAATCAGAATACGTAGGGCCATTGAGTCAGTTAAAATAAAAACTGTGAATCATCTCTTTCATAAGTTCCATTGATTAAAACAGTTGGCTATGGTGGCGGTGACTGATGCTTGGATGTAATTTATTTTATTTATTTCTTTAAAATATCTTTACCCCACCTTTCCACCTAAAAAAAGTACCCCAGGCAGCTTACATCAGTGTAATACAACATTTAAAAGCTGCAAACAGTAAGTATAAGCATATTTTTAAAGAATCCAACCATTGCCACACTAAAAATATGTTCAGAGCAACAAGGCACAACCAAACCTCTTTCAGACAGAAAAAAAATAGGGGAAACTCTTTCTGAAAACAAAGCTTTTCATCTGATTGTGGAAGGATAGTAAATTTGGGGCCACCTGGCTTCATGTGGGAGTGAGTTCCAGAGTCTGGGAGTGGCAACAGAGAAGCTCCTTTTCCGTATTCCCACCAAATCCACCTGTGAGGGTGCTGGGAATGAGAAAGGGCTCCCCAGATGATTTTAACATGCAGGCAGACTCATAAAGGAAGACACAGTCCATGAGATAACTTGGACTGTTTAGGGTGTTGTAGGACAAAACTAGCACAGAACTATCACTGCCCGGAAACAGATTTCAACCCATATGAATAATTTCCAAACAACAAAACATGCACTTGTCCATTTGTTGTATTTTACCCCCTAGGCATCTTAGGGCGTTTATACACGACCCCTAAACTCCGGGGCAAATGGCTCCCAGCTCCAGAGCTTAAAAATGTTTACCCACCAGCTCCGGAGTTAACAGCAAATTAAGTGTGACCACGCCCACTTTAGCACGTCCCAGCGCACCTTTCAAGTACCTGCTCTTTGGAGGCGAAAATTATTTGATCCGGTGTAACGATAGTGAGTGCGGGGCTCTCCTTGCTTCTGTTTGTTGTTTTTTTGCTCCCGCCCCTTTAAGAGCTACTTTTACAGAGACGAGAGGCAGAACGGAGGTGAGCGGCATGCTTTTCTTTCTCTTTTTCTCCCTCCCCTCATGCAGCCATCAGCCAGGAAGTGCGGGGGGGGGGGTGGGAACGCAGGAAGAGCGACGAACCCCTAAGAGCTCTGGTCCAAATTTAAGTGGCCAGCGGATCTTAGGGGTCGTGTAAAAAGGCCCTTACTTGGCAATGAAATTTGCCTAAACAAAGACGTTTGTCTCAGGCATGACTGATGGGTTTGGATAACGAGCCAGATATATGGGAATTAACAGCAGAGTTTGAAAAGAAGCTTGTGTACCACCACAGTGTCATTTATTAAAGAGCCTTTATTGGCTCCACTTTTTTCTTCAGGTTTATATTGAATTATTTATTTGCCATGTTTATACCTCGTGTCGCCCCGATGAGCACCAAATAACAAACATGGCTCTTTTTCCCTGCTATCCTTATCCTCAGAAAACCCTTGGAAAGTTGGTCACACCAAGAGACTAAGGGCCTAAGGGCAGCTAAGTGTGCTTCATGGCCACGCATTGATACGAACCAAGGTCCCCCAGTCTGAATCAGGCATTCTAACCATCACACCATGTTGACTGTTTTGTGTACATGCGAATGAAGGGTTCCTATCCATGTGTTGGACAGCTAAGGTTTTCTCAGGTAATGCACAGTAGTAGACTTTAAATGCTCTTGGACACCACAAAGTTTAAAATATTGGGGAAACGAACGCTAAATTCTTCTCAGGGGACAATCAGGAGTCATCTTTTTGTTTTGTTTTTTGAAAGACCTAAAAAAGCAAATAAAAGAAAAAGGCTCTCAAAAAACCCCGCTTCATTTTTTGGCGGGAGGACTTAAAATGAATCTTAGTTTCAGTTTATTGTGGAGTACACAGTTCTTTGCAGAATACACACTATAAATTCAACACAGTACAATATGATATAAAAGAAGTCAGATTGAACCTCTCATCGTATTTACAAGTTATACTTTGGGTTATTTGGGGTGTGGGGGGGTTAATGCTACTAATGATTACAAAAGGAAGAAGAGTTTTCACTCTGGTGGGAGAATAAAAAACCCAGCAAACAATCTTTTTCCAATGTGCTAGTACACCGTTTTATTCAAAAAAAAAAAAGTTATTTAAATGTGGATCATCTTTATGCTTACTGTACAGCCAAAGTAAGAGGGCATCGGAGAACAACATCAGGAGGGAAAAAACAGAGCAATCAACATTGCAGTTGTACTACTGGGCAGCCTTCAGCTGCACTTGCTGTTTTCCCAGCCAGAGCCCTTATTTCTTGCCGAACGAAATTGCCATTCTAGACATTTGGAGAGATACATTGCTGCTCTCTAGGCAAAAAGGTCACTCGCTGGTTGGTGCAATTGCTGATTTTCTATGCCTGGTTCTACCGGTGGGCGGGGGTGGAGAAAATGGACATTTCAGCATTGGCAGCCCATGCCCATCAAAATGATGAGCGTAGTCAAAATGGCAGCAGACTATCTCCCGGTATACAAAAAA
>JAWVWN010006297.1:0-29070 GCA_037367305.1 Phrynocephalus vlangalii | reverse complement strand
TTTATTTGCCAAAAAATAAGTCCCATTTATTGAACTCCAGTGATTCAAATTGCAGTGATTTTCATTTTCATTTTGTTTTTTAAATAACGCTGACATTTCTGAAGCTGATACGTCTCCTCATATTATCTGTGAGGTCTAGAATTGTTCGTTTAATGGAGCGCTTGCAAAATTATCTGTTTTGCCCCATTTTCTCTAATGCATAATTTTATAAGCATGTCCTTTGAGACGCTGTGATTCCAACACAGTGTGTGATATGTGTTAAAATCCATTCAGGTTCTGCATGATCAGTGCTATTTTTTAAAAAACTGATCTTTTATTAAAAGAAAAAGTTTAAAAAAAGGTAGTATCTTCATGAATAAATAAAATGGGAAAGCCTGTCTTTTCTTTGGAAGGCACACTGACATTTTGGTGGATATTCACCTGACTTATTTACTGAAGGGTGGCTTTGTCTAGTGCTTGATCACAGCAAAGTCCGACAAATCTGGCTTCTTATATCATGCGTACAAGTGAATATGCAAAAGATTGTAAGCTGTCCCCCCACCCCCGTTACTCCTTCTTTTTTTGGTGGTCTGCTATTTTAGAAACATGATATGTTGCCTGCCCACAGACAAGTGCTTTCCTGTTTTACAAATGTTTTGCATTATTAATTATAACTCAGTTTTTAGAAGAACGCAATTGGGCTGACAGCAGGGAGTAACATCAGAACCAGTTCATAATTCAAAGCAGAAATTAACAGGCCTGCTCATTTGGGACCTTTGCAAAGCTACAAATGCATACCAAATGTGGAAGTTCTGTTATCTCGAAAACTTTTATGGTCTCTATTATTTATGTTAGTCATGACTGAAGCAAGGGGTATGATGGGCGCTGACTGCATTGTGTTGACCATCATTGTCATAAAGGCCTGTTTCCAGAAGGGGACTGAGGCGATTCCTGATGCTACCAACAGCTATATGGAAGGAAGTTAAGAAAATATTTTTCCACCCACAGACATTCATTTTTCCACCCACAGACATTCAGCCTGGCATGTCCAAACTTCGGCCGTCCAGATGTTTTGGACCACAGCTCCCACAGTCCTTTTCTTTGGAAATTAAGCTTAAAATTTCGGGAAAGTTGGGTCCAAAACATCAGGGGGGGGCTGAATTTTGGACATGCCTGCTCTAAGCTATTTTATGATGAAGTGATGTATCTCCCCTTTTATGGGGCAAGGGTTTACATAATTTAAAAATTAAATTAATTAATTATTTAAAAAAAAAAAAAAAAGTCCCCATGCACTCTACTTAAAAATCTAAATAAAACAGTATATATAATTTTGATTGGCATACAAAACTCTTTATATAATGTGTGTGTGTGTGGGTTGTGTGTTGGTGTGTGTAAAAAGAGACTTTACAGCCAATTATATAAATTTAATACAGGGGAAACTAAAAAAATTTTAATTTGTGTAAATGTTCTTTTTATTTCACAAGTCAACTCAAAAGGTGAAACAATATATGAGATGACTCTTACATGCAAGCAAAGGAAAGGCTTCATTGTATAATTTGGGGATGATTGGGGGCGTGTAGCTTATGAAAACCCAAATCACAACTCAGAAAATTAGAAAGTTGAAAAGGTTCAATATTTGGGCTAAAAGTGCCCACCTAATCAGTAAAATGAATCCATAACACCTGAAAAAGGTTTCCCTGACCCTTTAAATGGTTTTTTGGCTTTCAGTAGGAATCACAAGATGGGAAAGACTGCTACCTACAATTGGCAAAAAACCATCTTGACCCCCTCCAAAAAGGGGGGAAACCCCCAAAAGGTACAGATTGCAAAAGAAGTAGGTGTTCCCAGAGTGCTGTATCAAAGACATAACAAAAGTTTTTTTGAAAAGGGGAAATGTAAGAAAAAGGTGCAAAAGGGCGGGGATGCCCCCACCGGGAGAAGATTGTCAGGAAAAGGCTGTTCAAAAGTGTTGGGGGCTTTTCACAAGGAGTGGATGGAGGCTGGAGCAACGTTTGCAATCATTTGGGAACCAAGGGCCCCGAGTTGGGCAAGAATGGAAGGCACCAATGCACGTGCTTGAAATCCAGTTGAAGTTTCCAAGTCTGTGTTATTTGGGGGGCCATATGTCATCTGCTCGTGTTTGGGCCCCTGTGCTTCATTAAGTCCAACACACTGTCACCAGGGAAATTTTAAGACTTCATGCTTCCTTCCGCAGATGAGCTTTATGGGGATGCTACTTCATTTCCGCAGGACATGGCACCTGCCCCCACTGCCAAAGTACCCAAAACCTGGTTCAATGACCATGGGATTGCTGTGCTTGATTGGCCAGCAAACTCACCTGACCTGAACTCCATAGAGAATCTATGGGGCATTGCCAAGAGAAAGATGAGGGACATGAGACCGATCAACGCAGCAGAGCTGAAGGCCGCCATTGAAGCATCCTGGTCTTCCATAACACCTCAGCGGTGCCACAGACTGATAGCATCCATGCTGCGCCACATTGAGGCAGTAATTGATGCAAAAGGGGCCTAAACCAAGTACTGAGTACATATGCATGCTTATTGTTTTCATAGGTCGGATATTGTTCTTTAACACATCCTTGTGTTTTTGATGTCATGTAATATTCTAGTTTTCTAAGACTGTGAATTTGGGTTTTTCATACACCATAATTGTCACAATTATACCAAAGTAAGGCTTGACATATCTTGCTTTGCATGTAATGAGTCTATCTCATATATTAGTTTCACCTTTTGATTGACATACGAAAAAAATGAACATTTGCACGATTTTTTAATTCTTGTGTTTTACCCGTAATGCACATTTACTGCTAAACAAATTTTTCATAAGAAATATAAGATAACGAGAGAGAAGAGAGTTTTATAGTTATATATAGGGTTTTATCAATTATAGTTAATATTGTTATGAAATTTTATATGCAGTAAGTGAAGATAAACCCAAAAACGTACTAAATATCAAAAGTGCACAAAAAGGGAGATAAATATAAAACGTATTGTGGAAATTTTATAAAAAAGACCGATCCTGCGCGGCTGGAATCCTAAAAAAAACAAGGAAAAATGCGGGGCGAGGTGTTTGTCCACTTCTAGGCAACGCCCCAAAATGCCTCTCTCATCAAAGCGCCCCTTTGCAATCCCCGGCATGAATCTTTCCATTGCCTGGGGCTGAAAACGGGTGCAGGGTACTTGTGGTTCCTTCCTGCCTAAGGCTTTTCCCCCCTGACTTCTAAAACTGGAAGCCACCGAGAGCCCCAAAAAGGGGAATCCAAAATAGCATGTCTAATGCCTCTCCCCAGATCCCAAGCACATCCCATCTCACCTCATTTCGGAAACTAAGCAGGGGGCAGCCCTGGTTAGTACTTGGATGGGAGACCACCTGGGAATACCCGGTGCGTAGGGGCCGGAGTAGGGAATGGCAACCACTCCAGTTTCCTGCCAAGAAAACCCATGGGCATGGGGTCACGAAGAGTGGGTCACGACTGTAAGACGCAACACAAATCCCTCTCTACCCAGGTAAAAAAAAAAAAAAATGCTTCATTTTGGCAGCTCTGTCCAAGCCCTTTCCTTGACTTCTGTCCCCTACCCTGTACCATGACCCCCCCCCATCCAATTTCTCTTTTTTCTCCCGTTCCACCCCATCTCCAGCTAAACCTCTTCATACCCACCCAAATACCCTTCCCTACCCCAAATCTGCATTTCCTCCCATTGTGTGCTGAAGACCGGGGGAGGAAGAACAAAAAAGGATGGAGGGAGGTTTGAAAATACCATGGAACACAAAAGTAGGGGAATGTGTGTGTGTGGGGGGGGGGGGGCTTTTCTCCTAAAACCTCAGAAACCCACCCAATTAAAGCCCCCAGGCCCACTGCTCCAATGCAGTAACCCCATGCTGGTAGCTCAGGGTTTAATCTCTGATGTAAAACCCACACTCTGCGGTTCGATTCCCCCACTGTGCCTCCTTACAGGGCTGGAAAATTGACCATAGGGCTCCTTCCGCCTGGTAGCTCAAAAAGCTGCCCAATGCTGGCATGGCAACAGCCCACAGACAATTCCTTTCAAAGAAACAGAGACTGAAATGGAGAATCAGATTATGCAGAGTGTTCTGTGTTAGAATTAAACAACACCCAAGGAGGAAGAATGATTGGAACCCTCAGCAGGCCCATGACCCCGTGTGCAGTGGTGGGATGTGGTTACGGGGTGCAAGTGGAAAGAAGGCTGACAGCCACCACCATCCTGCAGCTGAAGATGTTTCCTGGCTGGCTCCTGGAAAGCCAAATGCCAGGAGGAGGGGCTGGGAAAGAAGGAAACCCACATGCTCTTTGACCACGGTCATACCTGGGTTTCCTTCATATTTAAATTTCCTGCGTATTTTTTTGGGGGGGGGGAGCGGTCACGTGCTTTTTAATGAGTAGTTGGTGTCCCCTCCTCTGCGTTGTACCTTCCTATTCTGGTTCTGGCCTAACCTGTGTACTACACATTTTGTCCTACTTTCCAGCTCCAGTTTCCAAGGCTCCGTCTTTTAAGCTGGGTAGAAAGGGGAGAAATTGAATTTACTGCATATTTTCAGTGTCCTGTCATTGCAACAGAAGCAAACAAGTAAGCATTTTCAAGCGAAGTTTCTAAATCCAGCCCCTGGCGGTGGTTTAGGAAACTTCGCTGAAACTGCTGTTCAAGGGGCATGGTCGGCCGGAAGCAGAATTTGCTTTTATTCCTGGTTAGCACGCAATCTTTTACTGCATAGTTTGCCGACGGGAAACTATGCAGAAAACGCAGGTATGACTATGGTCTTTGTAAACCTCCTCGGTTTACCTCCCGCAACAGAAAACGTATCCGTTTCTAGAGCAAAACAAAGCCATTGTTGAATGGAAGCTAGAGATGAGGCATCATAGCACAGCATCCAACTTTGGATCCCCTTATATCTTGTGCCATGAAAAAAAACTTTGGGGGGGAAAAAGGGTGATAATGGGGGAGACAAAGCCGAGCGTCCTTTGGATTGGATACACAAATCTGACACACATTGTGCAATATACTACCATGAAACATAGTATGAGATCTGGCTGGATGACTGCCTGCAAATGTGAGGCATTTCCCTAAGCAATGCTTCCACAGTTCTTTGGGCAAACACATGTACGGGACTCTGCTCTAACGATTACATGTATCGCTCTGCCAAGACTTTTTTTGAAACCCTTGAGCCACAGCTAGGTGGCCGTTTGTTCCACTAAGTATAAAGCTGTTAAAACTCAGCGTTTTGCAAAGCAAACAAAACCTCTAGTTCACATCTTATTAGCTTGTGTTCAGTCTTATAAAGGAGCCCTGAGATTGTTTGTATAAGGATCAGTCTTTACTCTACATGAGGAAGATCTCCCGTTAAGGTGATAGCTGCTCCCAGTTTACTTCATAATTGCCTCTCATGATGAGGAGTCCTCAGCTCATCCCCTTCATCTTCCGTGACTCATCCGGATATACTTTACTAAGCACACGGCACATTTAAACCCAGTGGCATTTGGTTTTTATCTTTCTGTATTATCAAGACACAACAGAGTTTTTTTTCTTGGGCTCCTTGATCACTGCAGATGGTGACTGCAGCAACGAACTTAAAGGACTTCTGCTTCTTGGGAGGAAAGCAATGGCAAACCTAGGTAGCATCCTAAAGAGCAGAGACATCACTTTGCCAACTAAGGTCAGGATAGCCAAAGCTATGGTTTTTCCAGTAGTGATGTATGGAAGTGAGAGCTGGACCATAAAAAAGGCTGATCGCCGCAGAATCGACATTTTTGAGCTGTGGTGCTGGAAGAGGTTTGAGAGTCCCCCGGGACTGCAAGGAGATCAAACCTATCCATCCTGAAAGAAATCAACCCCAAATGTTCACTGGAAGGACAGATTTTGAAGCTGAGGCTCTGGTACTTTGGCTACCTCATGAGGAGAGAGGAGTCCTTGGAAAAGTCTCTGATGTTGGGAAAGATTGAAGGGGAAAAAGGGAAAAGGGACAGCAGAGAATGAGAGGTTGGATGGTGTCATCGATGCAACCAATATGGATTTGACAAAACTCCAGGAGGCAGTGGAAGATAGGAAGGCCTGGCGAGCTGTGGTCCATGGAGTCACGAAGAGTCAGACATGACTGAACGACTGAACAACAACAACAGTTATCAGACCCAGCCTGGAAATGCCTGACCTCCTAAAATGCATGGCGTGCATGGGGGGGGGGGAGCAAAGCTTTTTAAAAACATGATCCCCCCAAAATTAATGTTTAGCTCTGTGCTTTTGCACTTTCTTGTTGTCCCGAGCCCTTTTGTTTACTGGCCCAATCCTTTACTTTTGAAAATTTATGCAGCAAAATGGCCCAGTCAATTCCTGGGCCCCCCCTGTATCCCCCTGAGATTTAAAATTGGAGATACTTCATCTGCTTAAGTTTGGTTTATTAAAAGGATAAGGGGGTTGGAAATCAAAGGGGTGACTCTATTCATTGCAATGATAGAATCATGGATCGGGAAGGGACCCAAAAGGCCATAAAGTCCATCCCCAGTCAAGGGGGAATCCAAATAAAAAGCTAATCTGACAGAGGGTTGCCCAATTTTTTCTTGAAGGCCTCTGTTGGAGGCTCACTTCCCTCTCCAGGTCATGGTTCCTCGCCATAGCTCTAACAGTTATGAAGTTTTTCCTGATGTTCAACCGAAACTGGCTTCCTGTATTTGGGGCCCTTTGTTGCAGTCCACGCTCTGGGATGATCACAAAAAAGACCCCGCCTCTCTTCGCATGGCCCTTTCAAGTATCAGTCTTCTTTTGCTAAACCCTCCCCGTTCTTTATTTTTTTCCTATATGTCTTGGTTTCCACCCCCCTCGTCGCCTTGTTGCTTCCTTTAACTTCCCCAGTTTATTGGCATCCTTCTTTTTGTGTTATCCAGAATGGACACAGTACTCAAGGTGAAGCCAAACTGGGCCAAAGAGAGGGGAAATAATATCTCATGGAATTTTGGAGACGTACTTCTGCTAAGGCAGCCTCATCTTCCACCTCATTTTACTCCTTAGCAGTTACTTTTCCCCCCCCCATCTACTATAGGATCATAGAATAATGAATCATAGAACATAGATTTGGGAAGAGACCCCGGGCCATCCAGCCCAACCCCCTGCCTCAGGAACCCCATCACAGGACTCCTATGGTGGCCATCCAGCCTCTGCTTAAAAACCTCCACACAGGAGACCCGTCACCTTCCTTTTGGTGCGTTCCACTGCCGAAAGCTCAAACCTCTTAATTTTCTTCCTCTGTTCAAAGGGAACCCTTTTTTCTTGTAGTTTGAAACCTTTGCCCTGACCCCTATGTCTCTGAAGCCTGGGAAAAAAAACCTGTTCCTTCTTCAATATACATCTTTTAAAAAATTTTAAAAATAGCTTTTTTTATCCCTCTCAGTCTTCTTTTTTAAAGGTAAACATTCCCCGCCCCTAAGCCTTCCCCCAAAAACATTTCTTCCAACCCTCATTCCTGGGTTTCCCTTCTCCCCTACCTTTTAAGGTTTTCAACATTCTTTTTAAATTGAGGGACAAGAACTGGACACAGGGCTCTAAATAGTGATCGAAAAGAATTTCAATTGACTTTCTTTTTTTTAAAAAAAGCCTCCCAATCATGTATGCAGGTTATTATCAAAGGGGCCCCTGCATTCTGTCCCTTGCCTCCCCCCCCCCCCCCGGCCATCAGGGGAAGACCAGGGAAAGTCAGCTTTTTTCCAACTCCCCCCACCTCTGTTTTTACACAAACAAGTGTGTGTACTGAAGAACACACATTTGGAAGTTGCACACAAGACCTTGAAAAGATGAGGGGAAAAACCTAAAAATGTTCCCCTTTTAAAGTAGGGTTAAAGTGTTTCATTAAGAAAAGTGCACCCCAAATCAACAAAACCCTTTTAGGAGGGATAAAAAAGTTTCGCAAAAACCCTTAAAGAAAAATTGACCCAAGAAGCTGTGCTGTGACTCTGAGGAATGGAGTGAAAAAAAAAACGGACAGGGGTTCAATCCTTGACTACATCTGCCCCTCCTCCCCTGGATTGTGGTATCCGCTTCCATATACCTTTCCAACTCTTCTGGTACCAAAAGGAAAAGCGATGCTTGAGCTTTATTTTGTGAAGATTGAGAATAACCAGTGTGATGGCGGTAATGATGGTCCTCTAATAAAATTCCCGTGTGAAATATCATTCGGCTCTAAAAAATAAAGATCCTTTTAATATTATTATAAAATATAAATGCTGGATAATGGAGGTTGTTATTCACATTCATGCATGCAGTATTATTTATTTTTTTTCCTGCCTTTGCCTTAGAAAGGGCCTGGTTTACATCTTAAGAGACAATGTTAAAAGCTAACAAGCAGTAAGTAGTCAGACATTAATAAGAATCAAACAAAATGTTCAAATTTAATTTGTATAGTTCAATTTTTCCCTTTATTCCCTGTCACCTTTCCTTAACAAGGGACCCAAGGCCCCCCATAATAATATTCAGTACCATTTCCCCGATAATACCTCCACATGGATTACTGAGGCACACTTCATTGCAGTTCAAGATGTACAGTGTGGGTTTTTTTACTTGCATGTTAGTTACGTTACTCCCGAATTTGAAGCTGCAAAAAACTAGTCATTAGCATGGGAAAGAAGGGTGCAAATGGTTTGTGGAGGTAAAAGGGAAAAAAAATTTCCCGGCACAGCAGAGGGAGTAACAACCTCCGGAGGTCCAGGGGTGCACATACCCCATACCTGGACTTTTGAGGCAGTTCCATGACCCCCACCCCCACCCCACAACATCAGTTTCTTGAAAAAAAAAAAGTGTTGCTTAAAAAAAAAAAACAAAAGAAAACAAAACAAAAAAGGGCCCTCCACACCCCGGCGCAACTCCAACAAAGAGAAAAAATTTTTTTAAAGGCCCCTCAAAGGCCCAAAAATTCTCCACACACCGCATGGGCATAAGAGGTTTTTTTAGTTTTTGTTAAAAAATAAAATAAAACCCTGATGTTTTGGAGATCTAAAATTTGAGTTCCTAGGGCAGGGGTGTCCAAATTTTTTTGTAAGGAGGGCCAGATTTGGGGGCTGAGAATGTGTGGGGCCCCGGTTGCTCCCCGACCCTGTCCCCCACTGCAAGCCCCACCATGCCCATAAGCCCCATCCACTGACCCCTTGAAACCCCCACCGCAGGAAGGGAGGGGGGGAGGGGGGACCAAGGGAGGGAGGGAAAAGGGAAAGGTGGGGCCAAGGGAGGGGGGAAAGAAGGAGGGGGGCCCAAAGGAAGCCAGGGAGCTGTGGCTACGTGGGGGAATGTGTGGGTGAAAAAGGGGGGAGGGGGGGGCAGGCCACCGCCCGGCGCCACTCAGAATGGCCTACGAGCCGGATTTCCCCCCCCCCCCCCCGGGGAGGACTTTGGGCAGGCCTGTCCTGGGGCAATGAAAAGAGCCTGAGAACTACATGTTCCCAGTACCGCAGGGGAGGCGGGGGTGCTGGATTGTGTCATTTTTTTACACAAATGTACATGAAAGGTTTTTTGCGGGCACCCCTTTCTATTATCTATCTATTATCTATCTATCTATTATCTATCTATCTACATTATCTATTTTTCTATCTATCTATCTTTATCATTTTGAAAACTCACTGATGCATCCCTGAAAAGGGGAAATTTTATTCCCGTGAAAGCTTCCCTTGTTTTTTTGATTTTTTTAGAGGTTAATAAAAAGTGTATCTTCTTCTTCTTTTTTATGTTCCCTTAAAGGGTACCCTTACGTGAATTTCCTGCCTTCAGTGCAGTGGAGGACACTTTTTTGTTGTGGTTCCCCCCTCCCCCTTTTTTGAAAGTGTCTACAATTTGGCAGACAAATTGGGGGAATGAGTGGAGAAGCCATCTTGCTCTTTCACCAGCAGCAAAATGCCCTGGGCCAGGGGTGCAAACCTTCGGCCTCCAGATGTTTTTTTGATCACAACCCTCAAAATGCCGACCCTGGGTTGCCAATGAAAAGGGGACTGTGTAGTGGTGTCCAAAAAATCTGGAGTGCTGAAGGTTCCCCACCCCTGCCCTAGGCAAAACCTGAGCCCCCCGTCATGGAGTTTCTCTGAGGGAAAAATGTATGGGAAATGCGGCATGTAGTCCCTCCCTCATGTTAGAAAACAATTGGTAAATAGTAATTAATTTAATGTGAATCTGAAAATTGGGGTAAAAAAAAAATAAGGGTGAAACAAGCAGGGATCGCTTACAACCATCTCAGACGAAAGGAAATATCTTTGTAGGTATGTTAATTATTGTTTTGGGTTTAATCTTTTGTCTGTTAAAATTATTATTTTATGTACAGTATTTTGTATTTTTTTTGCATTAAATCAACTCTGTCCACTCTGTAGGTTTAACAGAAGAGGCATTTTTTTGCTATAAAGACATTGGGCAAAACCAAAAAGGGAAATTTGAAAGGAACATCTAAAGCTGGGCCTTGCCCCAAAACTATAGTGATATCCCAAATATGGAGTTTCTGATTTGACAGCCTATCGACAAGTTTGCTCAAGTTTGGGAAACAGAAGTGTGTTTTTAAAATTCCTGAACGTCTGCAGTGCGGCAGAACTCGATTGATTCCTCTGAGAACGACCCTTCCTTTTTCGGGGGGTCAGGACTGCGGCATTCCAGTGTCAAACATTTTTAAAAGCCATCCCTGCTTTTTAAACAGGGATGGACTTTTTTTCCCACTTCCCAAAAAAAAAAAAAAAAAAAATTTTTTCCCCACCCAAAAAAATTTTTTTAAAAAGGGGGAAAAAAAACCCCCACCCTCCTTTTTAAAAGAAAGGGATGGCTTTCAAAAAAAGGGTTTGACACGGAATGCCGCAGTCCTGCCCCCCTTTTAAAGGGAAAAGCGTCAGTTCTGCAGAGGATCAAGCGAGTTCTGCCGCACTGCAGCGTTCGGTTTTTTTAAAAATCACACTTTTTTTCCCCCAACAACTTGGAAAATTGAAAGTAGGCTGCATAATCGGAAAACTTTTTTTTGGGGGATTTTCCACTATAGTTTTGGAAAAAAGGGCCCCCACTTTGTTTTCCCTTTCTAATTCCTTGTTGGTTTTCCCCAATGTTTTTTTGCAAAAAATCCCTTTTGTTCAACCTACAGTTTGGACAGAGTTTTTATTTAAATGAAAAAAAAAATTCTAAATACGTACAAAAAAAAATAATTCTTTTTACAGTAAAAAAGAGTTAAAATCCCGAAAAAAAAATTTAAAAATTTTTCCTCAACTTTTTTTCCCTTTTTCATTTCTGAGATGGTTCTTTAAGCGTCCCTGCTTGTTTCTTCCTTTTTTTGTTTTTAGCCAAAAGTTTCGACCCTAAAAATTAAATTTTAATTACTATTTATAAATTGTTTTTCTAACATGATGGAGGGACTCATGCCGTTTTTTCCCCCCCAAATACTTTTTTTCCCTCAAAAAAAAACTCCAGACTGGGGGGCGGGGGGATTTGCCTGGGGCAGTGGGGGGGAAAACCTTCAGCATCCAGATGTTTTGGCCCAAACCACTCACACAGCCCCTTTTTTGGGAAAAACCTAGGCTCGGCATTCTGAGGGTTGTGATCAAAAATCAGGGGGAGTCCCCGAAGGTTTGCCACCACGGGCCCGGGGGGATTTTGTCCCTGGTGTAAAGAGCAAGTTTGCTTTCCACTCTTTCCCACCAATTTGCCCCCCCAAAACTTGTAGAACTTGAAAAAAAGGGGGGGGGGGGAACCCACAACAAAAAGTTTTCCTCCACTGATCTAAAGCGGGAAAAGTTCACGAAAAGGGATACCTTAAGGAACATAAAAAAATTAAAAAAGAAAGATAACTTTTTTTAAACCTCAAAAAAAATCAAAAATAAAGGGAAAAATTTTTTCCCCGGGGAAAAAAAATTCCACTTCTTGGGCCCCATGCTCATGTGAGTTTAAAAAAATAGTGGGATAGATAGATAGATAGTTTAGATAGATAGAAGATAGAAGATGATAGATGGGATAGATAGTAGATAGATAGATAGATAGAAAGGCTTTTGCCAGAAAAAAAACCTTCTCAGTGTACAGTTTGTGAAAAATGACACAATCCATGCCCCCCACCTCCTGGGTTTTTGGGGAAAACATGTGTTCTAGGCTTTTTAAAATTCCCCTGGACGGCCTGCCCCAAAGCCCCCCCCCCCCGGGGGGGGGGGGAATCCGGCTGTCAGGCCTTTGGTGGGCGGTTTGGCTGGCCGCCCCCCTCCCCCTTCTTCCCCCACATTCCCTAGGGTTTGCCACAGCTCCGGGGTTTCCCCTTTGGTCCCCATTTCCTTTTTCCCCCCCCTCCTTGGTCCCCCCCTTTTCCCTTTCTCCCTCCCCCCTTTGGGTTTCCCACCTCCTCCCCCCTTTCCCTTTGCAGGTGGGGTTGCAAGGGGTCAGTGGATGGGGCTTAGGGTCGTGGGGGGGGGTTTGCAGTGGGGGCGGGGTGGGGGGAAAAAACCCGGGCCCCCGGGACACATTCTCACCCACCAAATCTGGCCCCCCTTACAAAAAATTTGGACCCCCCTGCCCTAGGAACTCAACTTTAGAATCTCCAAAATTTCGGGGTTTTTTTTTTTTTTTTAAAAAAAGTGAAAAAGCTCTTCATCCCCTAGGGGGGGGGTGGGAATTTGTGCCTTTGGGGGGGGCCCCTTTAAAAAGTTTGTTTTTTTGGAGTTGCTGCCGGGTGTGGGGGGCCCCCCTTTTTTGTTTTGTTTTTTTTTGGGTTTTTTTTTTTAAGAAAAAACTTTTTTTTTGAAGAAACTGATTTGGGGGGGGGGGGGGGTGGGGATCATGGGAAACTCCCCCAAAAGCCCAAAGGGTTTTTGGGGGTTGGGGCGACCCCTGGAAACCCCGGAGGTTGCTTTTCTTCTTGCTGTGCGGGGAATTCTTTTCCCCTTTTCCCCCTTTCCCAAAAACCCCTTTGATCCCTTTTTTTCCCATGCTAATGTCTTTATTTTTGCAGCAGTTTAAAAAATTGGAAATTTAAGAAGTAAAGAAGTAAAAACAACCCACACTGTGCATCTTGAACTCAACTGAAGTGTGCCTGCAGTCAATCCTGTGGAGGCTTTATCGTGGAATTTGGGACTGAAGGGGTCTACTTTGGGGGCGCCTTGGGTCCCCTTTTTAAAAAAAAAGGTGACAGAGGAAAAAAAGGGGAAAGAATTTTAATCTTTTTAAAATTTAATTGAATCATTTTTTTGTTTCTTTTTAAAGGGCCGGGGAAAATTTTTGGGTTGTTAGTTTTTTAAAATTGTCTTTAATGATGTAAACGGGGCCCCCCCTTTTAAAGGCAAAAGGGGGATAAAAAGATGAATACAGCATGCATTTAATGCTGAAAAACAAGCCCCATTCATCCGGGGGGTTATTTTTTTTTAATAATATTACAGGATCTTTATTTTTTTTGAGGCAATGTTTTTTCATCACGGAAAATTTTTTTTTTGAGGACCTTTATTCCCCCATCAGACGGGGTTTTGTTCTCAATCTTCACAAAATCTGTCAAGCAGTGCTTTTTTCCCTTGGTACAGAAGAGTTTGGGGGGGTATAGGGGAAAGGGGTTTTCCAAAAAAACACGGGGGGAGGAGAGAGGCAGTGTAGTCAAGGATATAAACCCTGTCGTTTTCTTTTCACTCCTTTCCCCCCCGAGTCACACCCCAGTTTTTTTCGGTCAATTTTTTTTTTAAAGGGGTTTGCAAAACCCTTTTTTTATCCCCCCCTTTTTAAAGGGATTTGTGTGTATTTGGGGGGTGCATTTTTCCCTTAAAATTGAAACCTTTAATCCCTTACTTCAAAAGGGTTTAAATTTTTATGGTTTTTCCTCTCTTTAAAAAGGTTTTTTGTGCAATTTTCCAATGTGGGGATCTTCAGTCACACACACTTGTTTTGTTAAAACAGAGGGGGGGGGTTTTTGAAAAATAAGCGGGAATTCGGGTTTTTTCCCCTGATGGGCGGGGGGGGGGGGGGGGGGGGCCAAAGGGGGCGAATGCGGGGGGCCCTTTGATAATTAATCCTGCTACTATGTTTGGGAGCTTTTTTAAAAAAAAAGAAAGTCAATGTGAAATTCTTTTGACCCACTTTTTGGGCCCTTTTTGTCCGTTCTTGTGCCTAAATTTTAAAAAGGGAATTTTTGACAATTTAAAAAACAGGTAGGAAAGGGCAACCAAAAAGTTTTGAGGGTCTGGAAGAAATGTTTTGGGGGGGGAAAACGGTTTTAGGGGGGGGGGGAAAAGGGTTTCCCTTTCAAAAAAAAATGGGGGGGAAATAAGATAGCTTTTTTAAAAATTTTTTAAAAAGATGTCATATTAAAAAAGGGGAAAAACAGGTTTGTTTTCCAGGGTTCGAGCATGGGAAATCAGGGCAATGGTTTCAACTACAAAAAAAGAGATTTTTTTTTTGAAAGGGGGAAAAGAATTTTAATGAGGTTAGAGCGGGTTGGGCGGGGGAATCTGTACCCAAAGGAAGGTGACGGGTTTTCCTGCTGGGGTTTTTTTTTTAAAAGCAGAGGCGGGGGGGCCCCACCTATCAGGAGTCCTGTTTTGGGGGTTTGCTGGGGGGGGTTGGACTTTTTTGGGCCCCTGGAGGCTCTTCCAACTTATGATTCTATGATTCTTTTTTTTTTTGATCCTTGAGTAGATGGGGGGGGGAAAAAAGTAACTGCTAAGGGGGTACACTGGGTGGAAGTGAGGTGCCTTAGCGAAGTACTGCCCCCAAAAAATTCCTTAAGATTTTTTTTCCCCCCTTTTTGGCCCCAGTTGGGTTTACCTTGGTACTTGTCCGTTTGGAAAAACACAAAAAAAAGGATCCAAAAAAAAGGGGCTTTTTGAAAGGATAGAAAAAGGGAAAGGGGGGGAGGGGGCTGGAAAAAAAGACATATGAGGAAAGAAATAAAGAATGGGCGGTTTTAAAGCAAAAAGAAGACTGAATACTTGAAAGGCTGCCATGCAGAAGGGGGGGGGGGGGGATCTATTTGTGTCACCCCAAGAGGGGGGATTTGAAAACCAAGGGCCCAAGAAAAGGGGAAGCCAGTTTTCGGTTAAAACTTTCAGGAAAAACTTCAAAATTTTTAGACAGTAGGGGAAAATGGAACCTTGCCCTGGAGGGGGAAGTGGGGGCCCAAAACACGGGGGGCCCCTTAAAGGGGGAAAATTGGGCAAATCTGTCAGATCTGTTTTTTTTTTGGTTCCTGCTTGAGCGGGGAGGTTTTTGAGGGCCCCTTTGGGCCTTAAAGATCATGATTCATTTTTTGCAATAAACTAGATTTCCCTTTTTTTTCCCCAAACCCCTTTTCCCCCTTTTTTTTAAAAACCCCAACCAAAATTAAGCAGATGAAGTACCCCCCAAAATTCTTTAAACCCTCGGGGGAGATAAAGGGGGGGGACCCGGGAATTGAGTGGCCCATTTTCTGCTGCAGTAATTTACAAAAGAATTTGGTTTGGGGGCCAGTAAACAAATGGGCTCGGGGACAACAAGAATGTGCAAAAGCACAGAAAAAAAACATTAATTTTTTGGGGTGATCATTTTTTTTAAAAGGGATGCTCCCCCCCCCCCGCCCCCCCTTTGTTTTTAAAGGAGGTCAGGAAATTTCCAGGTGGGTCTTGAAATGTTTTTGTTTTTAAAGTCTTTCAGAAATGTCTGACTCTTCGTGTCCCATGGACACAGCCCCCGGGGGGCCCCTTTCCCTATTTCACTGCCTCTGGGTTTTGTCAAAATATAGGGTTCTCGATGACCCCATCCCCTTTATTCTTGCCCCCCCCTTTTTTCCTTTTCCCAAAAATTTTTTCCCCAACACAGGACTTTTCCAAGGACCCTCTCTCCTCATGGGGGTACCCAAAGTCCAGACCCCGTTTTCAAAATCTGTCCTTCCAGTGAACTTTTTGGGGTTGATTTCTTTCAGGATGGATAGGTTTGTTTCCTTGCAGTCCGGGGACCTCAAGATCTTTCCGCACCCGGTCAAAATGTGATTCGGGGGCGATCGCCTTCTTTAGGCCCCGCTCTCATTCCATACATCATACGGGGAAAAAACCCTAGCTTTGGTTTTCTGCCCCAGTTGAAAAAAAATGTCTTTTGCTTTTAGGATGTCCCTTTTTTTTCCCTTTTTTTTCCTCCCCAAAAAGCGAAGTCTTTAAAAATTCGTTGCTGCAGTCCCATCTGCAGTGTCAAGGGCCAAAAAAAAATAAATCTGTTTGTGTTTTTAATACAGAAAGATAAAACAAATCCCCCGGGGGTTTTTAAAGGCCGTGTGCTTAGTAAAGATTTTTCCCCGGGGGAGCCGGAAGATAAAAGGGGGTGAAATGGGGGCCCCTCATTTGAGGGGCCCCAATTTTTTTAAGGGGAAACGGGAGAAACTTAAACCCTTTAAAGGGGTTCTTCCTATGTAGGTAAAGATTTTCCCCCATACAAAAAAATTCAGGGCCCCCTTTTAAAGACCCAAAAAAACAAGCTAAAAAGATGTAAAATAGGGTTTTGTTTGTTTTTAAAAACCCCGATTTTTAACAGTTTTTTTTGGGGAACAAACGGCCACTAGCTGTGGCTAAAGGGGTTTTCCCAAAAAAAATTTTGGGCCCGGGAGGGGAAAAATTTTTTAAATGTTAGAGCAGAGTCCCTTCAGTTTTCCCCCCAAAGAACTGTGGAAGCATTGTTGGGAAAGCCTAAATTTTTTGAAGGCAGTCATCCACCATTTTCCCTCCCAATTTTTTCAGGGTTTAGTATATTGCAAAATGTGTGTCAGTTTGTGTACCCCCCCCAAAGGACGTCGGTTTTTGTTCCCCTTTAAATCCCCCCTTTTTTCCCCCCAAAAGTTTTTTTTGGGGGCAAAGTTAAAAGGGGGCCCCCAAAATTTTTGGGGTTCTGTGCTATGGCTCATTTTTCTTTTTTCCCCATTCAAAAATGGGCTTTGTTTTGCTCTGAACGGTTTTGTTTTCTGTTGGGGGGGGTGCCGGGGGGGGTTTACAAAGCCATGTCATACCGGGTTTTTTTTGGCTAGTTTCCGTCGGCAAATATGCAGTAAAAGTTTTGCGTGAAACCCCCGGGGAAAAAAAAAATTTTTTTTTCCCGGCGACCTGCCCTTGAAGGGGGCAGTTTCAGGGGTTTTAAAAAACCCCCGCCCGGGGGTGGTTTTAAAAACTTCGCTTAAAAAATGTTTAAATTTTGTTTGCTTTTTTTTAAAAAGACAGGACAAAAAAATTTTGTTTTTAAAATTCAATTTTCCCCCCCTTTTTTCCCCAGCAAAAAAGGGGGGCCCTTGGAAAGGGGGAAATTTGGGGTAGGACAAAATGTGTGTACACGGTTGGGCCCAAAAACCAAAAAGGGGGAAAAGGTACAAGCAGAGGAGGGGGCCCCCAAAACCCTACCCCTTAAAAAGCACCCCCCGCCCCCCCCCAAAAAAAAAATAGCGGGAAAATTTTAAAAATATAAAGGGAAAACCCCGGGTATGACCGGGGGTCAAAGGTGGGGGTTTTCCCCTTTTTTCCCCCCCCTCCTGGGGGTTTTTTGGGCCCTTTCCAGGAGCCCCGGGGAAAAATTTCGTTTGCGGAGGTGGTGGATGCCCCCCTTTTTTTCCCCTTTTGCCCCCCGTAACCCATCCCCCCCACTGCAAGGGGGGTAAATGGGCCTGTGAGGGTTTCCCCAATCTTTTTTCCCCCCCTTTTGGGGTTTTTGGTTTAATTTAAACAGAACACTCTGCAAATCTGATTCTCTTTTCAGTCTCTGTTTTTTTTTGGGGAAAGGGGAATTTTGGGGTCTGTGGGTTTTGGGGCCATGCCAGTTTTGGGGGGGGGCTTATAGAGTACCGGCGGGAAAGGACCCCCTTATGGATCAATTTTTTTCCAAAACCTGTAAGGAGGAACAGTGGGGAACCCGGGAACTGCAGAGTGTGGTTACCAATCAGAGTTTTAAAACCCCCTGGTTTTCCAGCAGGGCCCTTAGCTGCATTGGAGCAGTGGGCCTGGGTCTTTTAAATTTTGGCGGGCTTTTTTTGAGGTTGTAGGAGAAATCCCCCCCCCCCCCACCCCCCACACAAAAAAATTATACTTCTGTGTTCCATGGTATTTTAAAAACCCCCCCCCCCACCCCTTTCCCTTTTTCTTCCCCCCCCCGGTTCTTTTAAACAGCCAAGGGGGGAAATGCAGATTTGGGCTGGGGGAAAGGGTATCTGGGGGGTAGTAAAAAAGGTTTAGCTGGGGGTGGAGAGGGGGCAGGGGGGGAAAAAAAAAGCGGAAATGTGGATGGGGGGTTGTCAAAGGTACGGGGTAGGGGGACATGAACGTAAAAGGGAAAGGGGGTTGGAAGAGCTGCCAAAAATGAAACGGTTCATTTTTTTTTTCCCCCGGGTTTTTTGACGGCTTTTTTGTTGCTCGTTACAGTCGGCCCCCTCTTCGTGACCCCCTGCCCATGGAGTTTTTTTTGGCAAGGGAAAACTGGAGTGGTTTTCCATTTTCCCCCCTCCGGGCCCCCCACAGCCCCGGTATTCCGGGGGGTTCCCCCAAAAAAAAATAACCGGGCTGACCCTGTTTGTTTTGGGAATTGGGGGGAGATGGATTTTTGTTAGGGCAAAAGGGTGGGGCTTAAAATGCTTTTTCGGTTTTCCCCCTTTTGGGGGGTTTTGGGGGGTTCCCCGTTTTAGAAGTCAGTGGGAAGCCTTAGGCGGAAGGAACCACAAGTACCCCGCACCCGTTTTTTAGCCCCCGGCAATGAAAAAGTTTTTTTGCCTGGGTTTTCAAAGGGCTGCTTTTTAGTGAGGCGGGGGTTTGGGCTGTTCCCCCGAAAATGGAAAAACACTCTCGTCCGGGCCCGTTTCCTCTTTTTTTTTTTTAGGTTTTCCCGAAAAGGTCCCAAAGGGATTGGAAAAGTTTTTTAAAAAAATAAAAGATTTCCACAAAACAGTTTTATTTTCTAGTTCCCTGTTTGTTTTCCCCCTTTTTAATTTAGTTTAGTATTTGTGGTTTATTTTCACTACTGCTATTTTAGAATTTCTAAGAATATATAACTATAATTGCTATAAACTATATTTTAAATATATGACTCTCTCTCTCTTTCGTTTTTCTTATATTTCTTATGAGATTTGTTTAGCAGTAAATGGTATACAGGTGAAACCGAAGAATTAAAAAAAATCGTGCAAATTTTTCATTTTTTTAGTATGTCAAATTTAAAAAGGTGAAAATATATGGATAGACCAAATTTCATGCAAAAAAAAGATATGTAAGCCCCTTTTTTTTGGTTAATTTTTACAATTATGGTGTATGAAAACCCAAATCCCCCAGTCTTAGAAACTAGAAAATTTTTAAAAAAAATAAAAAACAAGGGGTGTGTTAAAGAAAAAATACCCCACCTATGAAAACAATAAACATGCATATGTATCTACTTGGGGTTTTTTCCCTTTTGATTTAATTACGGGCCCCAATGGGCGCAAACAGGATGCTACGTCTGTGGCACCGTGAGGTGTTATGGAAGCCCGGTGTTCAAGGCGGCTTCAGCTTTTGCTGCGTTGAATCGGTTCATGTCCCCCATCTTTTCTTGGCATCCCCCCTAGATTCTCTAGGGGTTTAAAGGTTTTCAGGTGAGTTTGCGGGCCCCTTCAAGCCCAGCAATCCATGGTCATTGAACCGGGGTTTTGGGGACTTTGGGCGTTTTTTGGGGAGGTCCCTTTGGGCCCCGGGGGGAAATGAAGTCAGACCCCCTTTAAAAGTATTGCGGAAGGAAGATGAAGTGCTAAAAAACCCCCGGGAGACGCGGTTGGATTTTAAAGAGCACAGTGGCCAACCGGCAGATGAATTGGCCCCCCAAACAACACAGACTGTGGAATTTTTACCTGGATTCAAGCTCGTGCATTGTGGCCTCCCCTTTCCCTTTCTCCGATCTGGGTCCTTGGTTCCCAAATGAGTTGAAAAAAGTTGCCCCCGCCTCCATCCCCTCCTTGTAAAAAAGCCCCCCAAAATTTTTTAACACCCCTTTTTCCCGAAAAACTTCTAGGCTGGGGTCTTTCCCCGCTGTTGTGCACCTTTTCTTCCACACTTTCCCCTTTTAAAAAAAAATTTCTTTTGGGATGTGCTTTGTCCCAGCATAGGGGGAACATCCCATTTTTTTTAATCTGTCCCTTTTTGGGGGGTTTTCCCCCCTTATGGGGGGTGTCAAGAGGGTTTTTTTTCACAATTGTCGGTCAGCGTCTTTCCTACTTGTGTTCCCCATTTAACCCAAACCCCCAAAAAACCTTTTTAAAAGGGCCCGGGAAAACCTTTTGCAGGTGTTATGGATTCTTTTACTGATTATTTTGGGGGGCATTTTTGGCCCCAGAAAATTGAACCTTTTCACATATTCAAAATTTTTTGAGATTGTGTTTTTTGGGGTTTTCAAAGCTACACGCCCCATTCATCAAATTTTTAAAAATTTAGTAAGCTTGACCCCCTTGTTGCTTTGTAATGGTTATTTTAAAAAATTATTTTTCCCTTTTTTAGTTTTTAGTGAAATAAAGAAAAATTTACACAATATTTTTTTTTGATTTTCCCCCCGTATTTAAAATTTAAAATAATTGGAAAGAAAAGTCTCTTTTTACCCAAAACCAACCCCAAAAAACCACACACAAAAACCCCTGAAATTAAAGGATTTTGTATGAAAATTTAAAAAAATTTTATTTACTGTATTTTTTGTTGTAGTCAGGTGCTGGGCATTTTTTTTTTTTTTTAAAAAATTTAAATTTAAATTTAAATTTTAAAAAATTTGGGATTAAACCTCTGCCCCCCTTAAAGGAAAGTTTTACTATCCTTTTTTTTTTAAAAAAGTTAGAGAGGCATGTCCAAACTTCAGCCCCCCGGGTTTTTTTGGGCCAAAAAATTCCAAAATTTTAAGCTTAAATTGCCATGAAAAAAGGACGGGGGGGCTGGGGTTTCCAAAAATCTGGACGGCCGAAGTTTGGACATCCCCGGTGAATGTTGGGGGGGGAAAAATGAATGTTTTTTGGGGGGGGAAAAATATTTTTTTTAAAACTTCCTTTTAGGGTTTTTGGTAGCATCGGGAAAACCCCCCAGCCCCCCTTTAAAAAAAACCCCCCTTTTGAAAATTTTTGGTAAAACAATGAAAGTCGGCCCTCTCCCCCTTTTTCCCGTCAGGGACTAAAATAAATAATGGGAAAACCATAAAAGTTTTCGAGATAAAAATTTCCCCCTTTGGTATGCATTTGTAGTTTTTGAAAAAGGCCCCCAAAAGAGAGGCCTGTTAATTTTGCTTTAAATTTTTGAAGGGTTTTTATGTTACTCCCTGCTGTCAGCCCATTGCTTTTCTAAAAACGGGTTTAAAAAAATTAAAAATGCAAAACTTTTTTAAAACAGGAAAGCACTTTCTGTGGGCAGGGAAAAATTTTGTTTTTTAAATTTGCAGACCACCAAAAAAAAAAAGGAGAAAAGGGGGGGGGGGGGACGTTACAATCTTTTTCATTTCACTTTAACGCCCTGATTTAAAAAGCCCGATTTGTCGGACTTTTTTCTGTGATCAAGCCTAGGGCAAAAACCCCCCCTTTAGTAAAAAAGTCCCGGGGAAAAACCACCAAAATGTCAGTGTGCCTTCCAAAGAAAAGAAAAGCTTTTCCCCCTTTTTATTTATTCATGAAGTTTTTCCTTTTTTTTAAATTTTTTTTTTAAAAAAAATCGTTTTTTTTAAAAAATAGCATGATCATGCAGGGAAACCCGAATGGATTTTAACACCCTAACACATGTGTTGGGGAAAAAAGCGTTTAAAGGCTGCTTTTTAAAAAATTTTTCATTAGAGTAAAAGGGGGGAAAAAAAATTTTAAATTTTTCAAAAATCCCTTAAACGAACAATTTTAGACCTCAGTAATATGAGGGGACGTATTCCCCTTCAGAATGTCAGGGGGTTAATTTTTAAAAAAAAAAAAAAAAAGAAAATTTTTTGCAATTTGAAACAAAAAGGGGTTCAGTTAAAAAAGGGGGGGGTTTTTTTTTTGGAAAAAAAGAAGAGTGCACCAAAAAAATTCCTAAATGAAAATACTGAACTTTAATGGAAAAAACATTCTGAGTGACTGAGAAAGATGGAGAAATTTACATGGGATCCCTTTTAAAAATTTTTCTTCCCCCCCCGGTATTTTTTCTTTTACCGAACAGATGGAGATGCCTTTCCAAGTTTTTCCCGAATCCTTTTTTCCCCCCCCTCCTTTCATTTTAATTTAAATTGTCTCAAGTTGATTTTGTTTTGGTTCCTTTCCCCAGTTTTAGGCGAGAAAAATCAGTTTTTGGGTTTTTCATTCCCTTAAAAGGGGGGGGGGGGGTCCCCCGTGTGCTTGAGGGCTTTTTTTCGACCTCTAAAATTTTGGTGGCAACTTAAATTTGGACCAGGTTTTGGGGGGGTTTTCCCACTCTTCCCGTGTTCCCTCCCTCCGCAAAAACCCAAAGTTCCTTTTTGCGTGAGGGGGGGGGAAAAAAAAGGGAGAAAAGAATGCAGGTCGCCCCCCTGCCGTTTGTTTGGGCGAAACACCCAAAAACCTTTTCCCCTTTTGTGATTCGTCTCTTAAAGGGGCGGCGGGGACAAAAAAACAAACAGGGAAAGGGGGGGAGCCGGGGGTTTCCCGCTTTACCCAAATTGCCCCCGGGAAAATTTTTTACCTCCTGGGGAAAGGTACTTGAAAAATGCGTGGGACAGCTTTTGGTGGGCCCTGGCCATCCCTTTAATTTTTTTTTTTAAAGTCCGGGGGTTTTTGGGGAAAAAAATTTTTTAAACTCTGGATCTGGGAGCCCCTTTTCCCCGGATTTTGGGGTCGTGGGAAAAGCGCCCCCCAAATCTACACAAATTGACGTTCTTCCAGGGGCACGTGGGGTCCCAAAATTTTCCCCCCCCTCTTGAACCAGGGGGTTTTTGGGGGCTGCGCTAAAAAAATTCTGATTTTCTGGAAAATGATCTGGCCCCTTTGGGTTCTTTTTGTGAGATCGAAAAAATTTTTTTACTCTCCCAAATAAGGAACAATTGGAGCGGGTGAGGTGTTTTCCATCTTTCAGGCTCTGTTTTTAAAAACTATTTTAAATGTGTTTTTTAAGAAACCTTTTAATTTAAATTTTAAAATGTATTTTAAATTTTTTTTTTAAAGTTATTTTTTTAAATTTTATTAAAATTTTTAAAAATTTTACTAGGGCAGGGATGTCCCCCCTTTTAACAGCCCCGGCTCTTTCAAGTTTCCCCAAAGGCTCTATTTCTAAAAAAAAAAAAAACGCGCATGCACACCCTCCTTGAAATGCTTTCCAAACCCCCCCCAAGCTCACAGGGTGGCGTGGAGGAGAAGGAGGGTGCCCCTCACCCCCCCACCCGCCCCCCCCAACCCAAAGGGTCCGGGGCCCATTGCAGCAGGGTGGGGGGAAAAAACCCCCCTCCCCCCCCCCAAACCCACCGCTCGGGGGCCCTGGTGGTAAAAAAGGGGGGGGAGCGCCCCTCACCCCCCCCCCAAAAAAACCCCGGGGTGTGGTGGCGGCGGCCCACTCTTTCCAGGCCCCCCCAACCCTTTAAAAGCACTGGTGGCTTGGGGGGGGTTTTCCCCCCGGTCAGGGGGAGGGGGGGCCCCGGTGGAAAAAATTTTTAAAGCTTTCCCAGGCTACGGGAAACCACGGTCAAACCCCATGTGCAGGCCTGCATGGGGTTTTTGGGGTTGGTTGAATGGTTAACCCGGTTTGCGATAGGGCGGAAAAACCCCGAAAAAGGAAATAGGGGTTGAAGGGAGCTTGAAACTATTGAATATTGGTCACTTGCTTTGAGGGGAAACCCAGAGTTGTGACCCTTTTCCCCCCCGGGAAAGCCGGTTGGGGGAAAGGGTAGGGTTTCCCACGGACAAATCATGGCCTTAGTTCTTTAGGCCTGCCATTCGTTAAAAATGAACCCGGGGCTCTAAAAAACTGCCCCAGAATCAAAATTTTTTTAAACCCGCTTAGGGTGGACGGAGGTCCCTGATGCCTAAGCACATCCGGATTCATTGTTTTCCAGAAGATAAAGGGGTTTCAGCCCCGGGGGAGTATTTGGGGTGGGAAAACCCCCGGGGGGAAAACCCCGGTTTGGAGTAGGAATGGAAAAACCCCCCCCGTATTCCCCCCCCAAAAAAAAGCATGGAAAGGTGTCCAAAAAAAACCCTCAAACTGTAATGGAATCCCCCCAAAAACCAACAAGATTTTTGGGGGGGGCTCCCCCAGTTCCACACTTTTTGACAAAAAAGCGACTGTAGTTGGTTTTGAAATGCAACAAAAATTTTTTTTTTTTCCCGCCATTTTATGGGACAAGAGGGGGGGGGCATAAGTCCCCAAGGGGTTTTATGGTTCTTTTTTCAACTTGTATTATGGCTAAAAATTGGTTTTGCCCACCTCACTTGTGATATAGGGCTGTAAGTGGTGAGGGTTTCTTAATGTAATAGGTTTTTGCAAGTTGCACGGCTGTTTTTTTCTTTTTATTTACTTGTACCATGTCTCAAAAAACTAGCATTAGAATTGAATGATTTCCTTAAAGACTAGTAATGAATAAGCAACGCATACCCTTGGATTTATTTTTAGAAATTTAAAAAATTTAAGCACTAATGGGTAAGAAGGGGAAAAATCTTTTTTTTTTCATTAGAATCACATTTCACATAAACAAGTATGGTTTAAAAAACTTGCCCCCAGATTTTTATTTACTGGGGAAGCACTCCCAAAAAAGGAAATAATTGGCATTAGATTTTAAAATTTCAAAGGGAAACGATTCCCGCACCCCCCAAAAAAATTTTTAAAAAAAGCTTGTGTTTATCAATTCTTGAACTCTAATCCTGCCCTTTTTCCCCCCTTTTTTAGTTAATCACCCCCCAAAAAACACTCTTTTCTTTAGATCTTCTAAATATATCTTTTTTTTTTGATCCCCTTTCTATGTTTGTAGATGTTTGTGCGTAAAAATTCCCCTTTCAGGGCATTAAAAAAACTGGGGTTTGGTAAACGGGGCCTGTATGAAACTCGCATAAAATTTAAAAAAATGTCTCAGCCCGTGAAGTTTTTTCCTACTTTTGATGGATGGGAGGAAAAAAATCCCAATGTACAAAAAAGGGTTTGTACACAAAACGGGTTTTTTTTTTTTCCTGTGAAATTTTACGAAAATGTGGGGTTTTAAAGATGAAATGTTTTTTGTTTTAGAAAAACATTTCCATTTATTTTATTTGTCCCCTTTTTTTTATTATATTCTAACAATGCTCCCCAAACGAGCCATGGTGGTACCCCGTTCGGGTTTTTTTCCCCAAGTTTTTTATAATTTGAAACTAACCCCCTGCTGAAAAAATGCCCCCCTCAAAAAAAAATCCCCCGACTTTACTGAAGCCATTGTTTTCCGCCTTGGGGCATTCAGTTTAAATAGGTTTCCCAGAATATGAAGAGCTCTAGAGAGAGGCGGTCCCCTTTTTTTAAAAGAAAGGGGGGGGGGGCTGCCCCCGCATCGTTCCATTTAGTCTTAACACTTTGGATAGATGGCCCTTTGGCCAGTGAGGCAAACTTTTTAGAGGGCCCCGGGGGGGCCCAAAAATGCGATCAAAACCCACTAAAATTTTTTTTAAAGTGCCAATACGGCAATTTAAAACCCAAACCAGGTCTGTGAAAAGGGGGACGTCGGGTGCCCCCAGAAAGGGTCCGATGCCCCCCTTTTGGACCCCTGCCCTAGGAAGCCAAAAATGCCTTTGCAACACTCAAGTGGAAAACTATTTCCCCGAGTTTATCTGGTATCTAAGGGGACTATCTAGCATTTTATCATTTATTTTTTTACTGTTTTTTTTTTTTAATAAAAATTTTTGACAAGCTCCTCATTTTGGGAAAAACCCGTATGGGGGTAGCTTTGAAAATTTTTTGGGGCTAAAATCTCATCCCTCTTTATTTTGGGGAAAAGGATTTTAGGGGCTTAAAAATTTTCCCCCTTTAAAAAAACCCATTTGAAAGATATGACCCTTTAAAACGTGAGGTTTTGCCTCACGGGGGGCCAAGGAAAAAAAATCTATAATGGTTTTCCCCCAAATTAAAGTGTACAAAAAATTTAAAGCTGGACAGAGAAAAAAGAGGGGATTTTTTAAAAAAAAATCAATGCATTGAAAGGGGGGGTCGGAGGAGAGATTTAGGATCCCTGCAATCCCCCAAAAAAACAAAAAAGTAAATGCTAGAACAAGTAGGCTTAAACTGTGCTCAAAAAAAAAGACAAAAATGATGTTTTATTTTTGGGGGCCCCGGGGGGAAAAAAAACGAGTCATGGAAAGGGCGGATTTGGGAAAAGTGGAAGACAGGGGGGCCCGATCCCCAAAAAGGAACTTCTCCCCCCTTTGGGGCCTTTAAAAAGGGGGATGCCCCGGGGGGGAAATCTCGGGGTTTTGGGGGTGGTTGCCCTGGCTTTGCCCTGGCTCCTTTCCCTTTTTGGGGGTGTCCCCAGGGGGAGTGTGATGTGGGCCCCTTTGGGGTTTATTTTCAAATAAAATCTGCAAAGGGGAGGTATCGTGTTTTGGGCTTGCGTCCCCAAAAAGGGCAAAGAAAATTTTGGGAAAACCTTTCTCGAGGGTTTTTTTTTTGGAGGAGTTTCAGTGCAGAGCAAGCCCCTCCTGGTTTTTCCACATTGCATCCCTGTGGGGAATGACCTTCTAAACTTTTTTCACCTTTGTTTTTTAAAAAAAAAAAAAAAAGGGAAAGGGCATTTTTCCCCCTTTTTGAAGAAAAGTTTTCAAAAAGTTTCCAATCTTTGTTTTTTTTAAAAGTGTTTCAAAAAACCCGGCCCGGGGGGGAAAGTCACCCGTTCTATTTGTTCTTTCACCCGCGAGGCTCCCCCCCTTGATGGGGGGGAAAAACCCCCTTGTTTTTTTCTTTTTTCTATAACTTAAAAATAAGTTTTTTTGGAAAATTTCCCCCAAAAAAACCCCCAAAGGGACCCCAAGTTTTTCCCTTTTTTTTTTTTTTTTGGGAAAAAGGGGTGCTTTGTTTTTGAGCACTCCCCGGACTGAAGGCCTGAGCAAAGCAGTCAATGAAGGAAAATTTTTGGGGGTCACAAAAATTTATAGGGCCCAATTTTAAAACGAAGCAATATGACAAAAAAATTAAACAAAATAGGGGGGAAAAACCCCAAAGGGCAGTTCTACCTTGCCCCCATTTAATATGCAATTAAATGACTCCCCAAAATTTCAGCCCTACCAAAAAAATACTTGTTCTTTTAGTGAAAGTAAATCCTGAAAAACGAGATTTCTGCTGTTCAGAAAAAAGTCAGATTCTGGAATCAGGGTTCCCAGAAGCGTTGACCTCCCCCGGGCCCGGGAAAAAGATTGGGTTCGTAGTTGGCTAAGAGCAATGATTGAATTATCAAGCTGTCTCAACCAAAAACCCGGGTATGGCATTTTTTGACCCCACCCTGACATGGCAAGAAAACATTTACCTTAAAAAAATGTACCCCCCTTTGTCTTGCCCGTAGGGAAACTTGTTCCCCAAAACTGGGCCCCCACAGTTCTTCCATTACAAGTCCCAAAGGGCAGCAGAGTAGTGGTGAAATCTCCTAGGAGTTGTAGTCCAAGAACATCTCAGGATAAATCTGAGAACCACGGGTCTAAGTGAAATATCCCCAAAGGGTTTAAAAACCCCAACAGGGAAAAATGTTGGCAATATCTGACTTGGATTGTTTATTTTTCGACAGTACTTATCCCTTTAAGCATAAGGGTGAACAATTACAATTCGAGTGGATTTTTTAAAAAAATTTCTTGGTTGTCCAAGTTCCAAAGGGCCCCCTGGATGAAAAATCAGCTGCCTTCTCCATGTTTTTAAAATTTTGGCATCCTCAGGAGGACTTAGTAAAGTTTTCAATGAAGGCTGTGCCCGCAGGCCCGTTTTAGACATAAACATCCCCAAACCCCCGAGCCCCCAGGACTGTGGGTTGGCCTCAGAACCCCCGCTAAGCTTTTTATTAAAGAGTCAGGAGTTCTTTAAAAAAGACAACTTTGGCATAAAGGGGAAAAGATTGTACAGTTATAGAAAAGAGTAAGGTGCAGGAAATGGGCAAAATAAGGAGACTGTGGATTTGTTTGTTTTTGGTCATTTGTTAATGACCCTTAAAAATAGAAAAAATGGGTTGTGGTGAAAAATACATAGAGATTATATAGAGGCATGCCAAGGGCAGATTTTGTCGGGGGGCGGGGGGGGGCGGGGGGGGGGAGGCAGTCGCCCTGGACCCAACCCTTCTTGGAGGAGGGGGGCTAAAATTTCAAAAGCAGTGCCAGATGGTGTCAGTGTGAAGGGGGTTTGTGGAGGTGCCTGGCAGACGAGAACCAAACTAGGGCAGCTCCCCGACCCGGCAGATGGGGGGCAATTCTGCACTAGCAAATTTTTTTAACCCGCCGCCAAAAAGCCAGGGGTGGTCCCCACAAGGGCATCTCCGCCACTTCCTCCTTGCTGCCACCTGTTGTTGTCTGCTTGGCTTCTTCCTTGGGCACCCTTCTCTTTCTTTTTTCCTTTCCATCACCCGTGCTGTTCCTGAGCCTCCCCTCCCTCCTCCGGCGTTTCCCGGTTGTTGTGTCCTGGTGGAGGCAGCCACCCAACCCCCCCAGGCCAATAACACTGCACTCCCTGCCGGCAGCAGCCCCGGCTTTTGCCCACCTCTGCAGAGCTGTGCACAAAGTCATGCCCCAGAGCCTCCTTGCAGAGAGCCCCTGGGTCCCGATGGAAACCACCAGTGCACACGCTGCTCCCCAGCCCTTCACCACGAGGCTTGCTCTGCCCGCTGTACTTGCCCGGGTGCTGGCAACTCGCGCTATGCCACTGTTGGAGACTGTAAGTTTTTCATCGGGGAACCGGTTATATTACACAATGAAAAAAACAAGGCACAGAAAGAGAAGTCAGAAAATGTTTTTTTCTGACCCTGGACATTTTTTCAGAGGAATGCAAAGACAACCACCCTGAAGTCAACAATACAGACGCAGAAGCAGGTGATAAAATTTTTTTTAGGGCCCCTGGAAAAATCAGTAAATTGCAAACTTTTCAATGGAAAACCCACACCATCTTCCATGGCAGTTTCAAAAGTTTCTTTGGCATGGTGGTTGTTTGTACTGCCAAAGGGAAGCATTCTTAACGACCCCGTGGAAGGGCGGGGG
>JAWVWN010006296.1:0-33904 GCA_037367305.1 Phrynocephalus vlangalii | reverse complement strand
GGGCGTCGCGGGTGGACGGACGGTGGGCAGTTAGGATATCATTTAGGATAGAGGTTCTGTTCTTGGCTTGCACCCCAAATGTTTGTGCGTGCAAGCAAATTGAAGTTGGGAAAATAAAAAATTTAAATGGTAGTATATAATATATTTTTTAAATAAATCCAACCTCCCACTCTGTCAAACCCTCCTCCTTTATCCAATATCAGAAAAAAAAATCCTCACAAACTGCCAGAAAAAGAAATAAAGAATAAACTGCCATTCCCTTCAGCAGACAAAGCTGCAGGGAATCAAAGAAATTATTTTCTAAATTCAATTCCCTCCCTGCCTGCCTAACTTAAATCCTATAGCCCCAGCCTCCCTCCTCAATCTCGATCAGATCACACAAAGCACCAGCAGCCAGCCCTCCCCCCTCAACCACCCCATACACCGTGACCCGACTGCGATTTCTGGAAGGTGCCTTGGCTTTTTATGCCTCCGAGACATCCAGAAGTGTCAGTCAAAACCTGCGATGCCATTGGTGGAATGGTTCAAAAAATTTGCTTTGTTCCCTTTCCCATGACCAGCCCAAATGGGCAGGTCTAAAAAAATAAATAAAAAAATAAAAATAAAATAAAATCAATACAATGTTTTATTGCTATAAAAAAACCCACTGCTGCTACTATTAAAATTTATGCATTTAAAATAAATAAATTTCACATGTTTCTGTGGTGATTTGGTGTGTTTTTCGACCATGATTTCAAAAGAAAAATTTGCGGTCGCCATTTTGGATCCCCACCCACCGCTTTGGCATGGGAGACGACGAGCATAACCACCCCCAGCCTGGTGCAAGCACCCCAGGACAGGAGAAGAGGGGGGGGAAAGGCCAGGGACCCCCAGAAACCACCCTCTGGTAGGTGGCAAAGCCTCAGGCGGGCCCATATTTTCGTCTCCCTTTTTTGGGCCGGGATTTGGGGGTTTTTTTTAAAAAAAACTTTTAAAAACTTTTTATTGCTTCGCATTGCGCGTCGCTGCGATGCCCAAATGGAAACAAAAACCCCATGAAATTTTTCTTTTTTTGGTTCGAGTTTGAGTTCTGACGGCTTAATTATCGTTACCGTTTCCGTTAGTAACGGAAACGATAACCGAAAACAGAAACGACAATTTTGCCGAGTCGTTTCCCTGTCCCATTAGAAGCACAATTTTTTTGGTGGGGGTGAAAGTAATTTGGTCTTCCCCACACAATTTCCCTAAAAAACCAAAACACTCTAGATGATTTTCCCCCCGAAGGTAAAAAAAAAAAATAAAATAAAAAAAAAATAAAAAAAAGGCCCAAAAATTTAAATGTGATTTTTTGGGTGGACAAGTCCACTTTACAGGGTCTGAAGAAAGGGGCATGTCCACAAAATTTTTGCCCCCCTAAGGGCCCTAAAATCCCGGGAAAGGGTTTGTTTATTTCCCAACCCCCCGGGAAAATGGGACTGTTTAAAACAATCGCGTGGGGGGGTCAGGTGAGGATATAAAAGAAACCCCATGCTAGCAGCCTCCCCTTTTATTTCCCTTTTGGGTTCTCCCCCCCCCCCCCCACCACTCCCTGTAGAGAAGGGAGGTTAGCTGGCCCATTTTGGGGGGCCGGGGATGGGGAATTTTTGACTTACATTGATTGGGGGAATATAGGTCCCGTTTTACCCACCCCATTCTTCACTTTAATAGGGTGTTTTATTTCACCGCCACAAAGGGGAGGGAGTGCAAGTGGGGAAATTTAAGGCTAAAAACAGTTTTTAAAATAAAGTTTAGTAGCCCAGCGCCCTCAGTAGTAATTAGGTGGAACAAGGAAGTTGGGAATTAGACAAAATTTAAAGAAAAATTAGATGGGGTGATTTCCCAAAATAAACTTTTAGGGGTAGAGGACGGCTGCCCAGGCTGCCTTAACCAGGGTTCAATGCTGAACAGTGTGCAGTGTTAAATCAATTAATACCTGGTGATAAGAGCACCATTTTGAAACCCTTTTTGGGCCCTTTTTTGTTAGGGAGGAACAGTTCTGAATTGATTTTATTTAGTAAAAAAAATTGGGGCCCCAAAAATTTTTTCCAAAACCTGGTTTTGTTCTTTATTTTGGGCATGGTGGGAAATGCAAAAAGGGAAATTTTTTAGCTTTTTAGTTTTTTATGGTGCCAAAATTTTTTTCCATCTTCCTTTTGTTTTGTTTTTTTTTCCCCCCCACAGGGTAATCCCCAGGAAACCCAATTTTAAAAAAATCTTTTGCCCCACAGGGTAGATCAACACAACAACCAATTCAAAAAACTATTTATTTATTTATTTTTTTTTATTTATTTATTTTTTTTATTTATTTTTTTTAATTTATTATTTTTTTTTTTATAGGCTACCCATGGGTAAAATGGGGTGGGGACTTAGCGGGCTAGAGAAATGAAATGGTAAAGTGAAAAGTTGGCTTAGCAGTTTAAATTTCCCGGGTCCCAAAACATTTGGAGCGGAAGCCCCTGCTTTTTCCCCCAGCTCCTGCCAACCTAGCAGTTAAAAAGCATGTAAATGCAAGTAGATAAATAGGTACCCCCCTTAAAAAGTGGGAAGGTAAACATTTGTTTTTTGCGCAAAAAATGCTTTCAGCCAGGGACGGGTGGGGAATCTTTTACAGTGCCTCTGTGGCACCCAAATTTAAGTAATGCGGGAAAAATCAGTAACTGCGGGACTTTTTAAAAAAGGGCTTTTTGTACTAAATCATGCTCGTTACTATGTTTTCACTTCTCATCAATTTCCCCAGGTAATTTCACATGTGCAGAAAGTTTGCATTCCTGCTCATGTTTCCAGGGTTGTTTTAAGATTTTGACAAAGAAGAACTTTTTTTAGGAAATTACGTAGATGTGTAAGTTTCTAATTGGTTAAAAAATTACTGCAAAGTCATAGGGGATTTGTAGTCTGTTTTTTTTCAAAAAAACACCCTTGTGCGGTGCGGCAGGGGAAAATTTCAAGGGGGAATCAAAAAATTAAAGGGGGGGAATCAAGAATAAAGGAGAAAAAGAGATGCGCCCCTTTTTTTTTGCACAAAAAGGGAACCCCACTTGTCGGAGTCTTTTTTTTTTAAAAACCCTTTGGGGGGGGGGGCTTGTTTGGTTAAGTTTTCCCTGCTGGGTTGCCACATCAAACCTAAAGCCTTAAACGTTAAGGTTTCCCCGGGGTTTTAAACCCCCCACTTTGGAAAGAAATTTTCCCAAGCTCACGATTGGGGTTTCCCCCGGGGTAATTCCCTCATTTTGGCGACCCAAAGGGAGGAGTCGAACTCCCAAAACACTCCCACCCTCCCCGGGCAAAAGGACCCCAAGCGCGCTCAAATCACCATCGAAGATTTCCCTTGGGATCCCATTGGTGATGAACCCGTACTTTAAGCTACCAATACTTTTTCAACATGGGGGGGAAATGCTGTTTCCCCCCCGCAACAAAAGTTCTGCCGGAACTGCATTATCTGCCACAAAGAATAGTACAAAACCCCTCTAAAGGGGGTGGAAGATCTTAAAAAGGGAAATTGCTAAAAATTTTGTCCTTTTTTCCCCAACTAGCGGGCATGTTAGATCTTCAAAAATGGGACAAAATTGGCTATGCCTTGGGAAATTTATCCAAAGTTAATTTTAAGGCCCGGAAACCCGGGTTTCAGGTCCGGGGGCGTCCCTTCAAGGCCCCCACTCCAGACAACCCCTTTTAAAATTTGGCAAAAAAGTCTCTGCCACCCACCATTGCCTATAACCCTGCCCCCCAAAACCCAGCCTTTTGGGCTAATTGGGGCCCCCTAAGCCCCAAACCCCCGGTTGAGCAAAAGCTTTTGCCTGACCCCCGGGTCAGCTCCACTACCGCGTGCCCACCCCTTTAAATTTTCCCAAACCCAGCTGCCAGATTCACTGCCTGAGCCCTCTCACGGCCTTATCCTTTTGAAAATGATGGAAAATTGTCATTCTGGCTTTGTTGAGTTTTCCCAGAAAGAGCCTTGGCCATGGCTGTGCATCTTGCTTCTCCATTTCCTGAAAAGCTATCCCCCTTGCCCCTCGGGAAAAAATCCCCAAATTTCCCCTCTAAACCCACGGGAAAAGGGTGAGGCGCTTATGAAAAGGGGACCTGCATTTCCCCGTGGGGGGAAATTTGTTTTTAAGGCTGCCAAAACTGACTCTAATGTTGCGGGGCTTGCTGCCATTCTTTCAGGGTCCAAGGGGAGTTGGTTGCAGAATTTGTGTTCACTTGATTGTGGCGTTTAAAGAGAAAGGGGGGAATAGGGAAAGGTGTGGTTTAATCTTTCCAGGATGCTTTTAAAAAGCATCTTTAAAACAATTGGCCTCTGAGAACTTGTGCGGGCTGCAAGTAGTTTTGCTTTTTTCTCGGCAGTTCAACTATTTTCATTTGGCTGATATTCGGGCGTGGTGCCGTTTTGTGAGTATGACTTGAAAAGGGGCTTTTTCTGCTGCCGCAGTTCAAATTCCAAATTTCTAACCCTGGGAAAAAAAACGGGGCCCACCATCCGCAGCACCCTTTGAGGAAGGGAAGATGGTGATGATGGTGGTGGTGGGGAACAAAGGGGGGTTAATGAGATGGGGAAAAACCGGGGAGGAGAACCCAGGTTAAAAAAAGGGCCCCCTTTTCCCACGGGTGAAGCTGCTTCTATGTACCCCCCAGGGGAAAAAGCTCTGCTTTCCTTCTTTCCCGAAAAGGCGTTAAACTGATACAGTCGCCTTTCCGTCCCTCGACTCCCTTATTTTTTTCCATCCCTAAACATTGGGGTTTGGGCCTGTTTTTTTATTTTTGCGTTACATGGATGAATTTTTTTGGAAAACATTTTCCAGTGATCAAGGGTTTTCCTATCCCCCCCGCGGTAAACTGTGAATTAGCCCTGAAAACACATTTGTTCTAAAAAGGCACTTTTTTCTAAAACATTCATTCCTTTGCTCCCGGAAAAATTCCTGGAGTAAAAACTGCCATGGATCTCTCCCTTTGTTGAAAGGGGAAAAAACATTGAATCAGCGTTTCGGGAAGGTCACCTGGGGCCCTTTTGGGTCTTGCCATCTGCCTTCACCTTTATGTCTCTATCAATGATGGGGGAAAATAGGTGTTTATAAAATTTGCCTCTTTTTAAATTTTCCTTTTTTCACAGGGTCTTTTAACAAATTTTTCCCTTTGCAGTTTTTTGGGGGGAAAGGGGATAAAGAGAAATTTTTTGCATTCAACTTTCTATTTTTTAAAAAAATTTTCTTTCCTTTACAGCTTTTGGGGGGAAAGATCCCAAGGTTTTGAAAAGGGGATTCACAGTTCTTACGCTGGCAATCGCTGCCTAGCTATCTTTGTACTTTTTAATTGTTCTTTTTTTCAAACCTTTACAGAAATGCTGCGCTTTTGGCTTATTCTGGGCACACACACTTTTTTGGGGTTTTTTCATGAGATTTTAAAGCCCTTTTTTGGGGGCACCCTTTGGGAAAACTTAAAAACGGGGAAAGGGATGTATTTGCTTAGGGGGTAGTTTTTTAGTACTGTAGTTTTCAAAGTTTTTGTGTTTTTTGCTTTAAAATTGGCGGCTTTTTTTCCCTAAGGGGTTTTTCATTTTTTCCATTGGTTGCATTTTTAGGATGAAAAATTCCCCGCCCTAAAGGCTAAAAGATTTAATTTTTTCCCGGGGGGCTTCAACGGGCCCCAAAAAATCAGTGAGCACTAAGTTTTGTCTTTCTCCAGCTAGTGCGGGGGAATTTTTATTTTGTTTCAGCATGTTTTTATTAAAATACCCCCGGGGAAAAAATTTTGGGTTTTTTTTCCCAATGAAAAAAATTTGAACAGTAAAGAGACCTTAGTGAATGGCCCAGCTGGAGTAAACCCCCAAGTGTTTTCCCTAAATCTGCTTTTATTTTTTCACAAAAACTAGTACCACAAAATGAATTGTCTTGTTATTATTTTTGCATATGTGTTGCTTTAAATTTCTTTCCCAGCTATCAGAATTCTGTTTGCTGTTTCAAAAGGGTTTGAAATATAGTCCCAAATTTTCAGGGATCCCTATCTTTTGGGGTTTTAGAGCTTTTTTAAAAGTAACAGCTAATTATGTTAACTGAACAATTCCCAAAAAGGCTAAAAACTGAAATTAAAAATTACTTTAGATAACAGATATGACTTTGGTTTTATACGGGTTTGCAATTGCATAAAGGCTATGCTTATTATTGTGGTTTTTGGAATTATTATCAAAAGTTGGGTTTTAATGTATATTTACTATATCTAAATTTTTGCTATTGCAAAATTGTTTACTTCTGGTTTCACGCAAAGAAAAAGTGTCGGGCCACCTTCGGGTTTGGGAAAACGGGTTTACAGCACGGTCTGAAGGTTAAAAATAATTATTTTCCCCACTTTTTCCCAAAATACTTTTTAGTTAAATTTTTTCAAACCCTCAGTGTTCCATTCTTAAAAAAATTTTTAAAAAAAAAAAAGGGAGTAAAAAATTGGGGGGAATCTTTTTTCACAGGGGCCTCTGTGGCACCCAATTTAATGTAAGCTGGAAATCACGAAATCTAGCGGGGGCCCATTTTAAACAAAGGCAAAATTGTACTAAAATCAATGCTCAGATACTATGTTTCACTTCTCATAATTTCCCCAGGAAATTTTTACACATGCGCAGTAGTTTGCATTCCTGCTCATGTCAGTGTTTTAAAGATTTAGAAAAAAAGTAACTTTATTTAGGTTTTTGTAGAGGGTTTTAAGTTTCAAATTGGTTAAGAAATTACTGCAAATTTATAGGGGATTTGTAGTCATGGGGTTTTCAATAAAACACCCTTGTCCCGGTGGGGGCAGGGGAGAATAAAGGGGGGAAATTCAAGAATAAAAGGGGGAATAAAGAATAAAGGAGAGAAGAAGAAGCTGCCCCCTTTTTTGAAACCAAAAAGAACATTTTGTCGGAGTCTTTTTTTTTCCCAAAACCCATTGGGGGGGGGGTTCCCGGGTTATGCTTTCTGCGGGGTTCCCACATTACTCTCAACCCAAAAAAACGTTAAGGCTTCCCTGGGTTTAAATTTCCCCAAAAAAAAAATTTGGCAAGCAATTTCCCAACCCTCACAGATTGGGGCTTCCCACGGGAGTAATTCCACAATGGACTTGCATAAAATGGCTCTTTGGTTTGGGGAAAAGGGGAGATGAGCATGCCCCTGATTTGGGGACATGACTAGCTTTGGAATGCCCGGGGGGAAAACGTTTACCTTTCCCCTTTTATCCATCTATTAAAAACCCCACTATTTGGGTGGTTTAACAAAAAATAAACAAAAAACCACCCATGTGCCCATCCAAAAAGGGAAAAACATTAAAAAACCCCCAAAAATGAGAAAAAAAATACCCCCTCCCCCCCCAAAAGGCCCAATGCCCAAACTAAATTTATAAATTTTCTTTTAAGTGTTTATAGTAGAACTTCCCTTTTCCCACCCCAAAATATGCTGCATTTTCAGTTGAAGTGTTATTTGATATGAATTAAAAGGGGAAAACCCTAATTGAAATTACTCCATTTCCACCCTTTTTTAAAATTATTTTCTGCAAAAGGGAAAAAAAGTTGCAGGGGAAAAATTTAAAAAGAAATGGTAATTTTTGGGTCTGGTGCCATCTGGGTTTGCGGGAAATTAAAAAAAGCTCTCATCTGGAAGGACTCTTGGACGGTTCGGGACCACGCACAGTCCATGAGATTTTGCTGCTTTTGAAAGCCCACAATCTGAGGAGGAAAAAACAAAACCTCACCACTTTTAGGTATATATCCAGGTTGCTACGGATTTATTGGTTTCAGTGGCTACCGCTCCTTTTCCTATTCGTTTGAGCATTTTTAAAACCTGTTGCCTTGGGCAGGAAGTAAAACCCAACTTTCCCCCCTTTAAATACTTTCCCATAAAGGGTCCTTTTTCCTAAAATCAAACTTAAACATTGCTTTTGATGAATTTGTGCTTGTTCTTGAATTTCCCCTAGTTTTTTCTAATCCCCCAAAAAAACTTTAATCCCAAAAAATTTTGTAAATCCATTTTTTATAACTGTAAAGAGACTCTTCTACCCCTTTCCTCCCTTCCCCTTTCCCAGAAAACAAACAAATTGGGGACAGCATATAATGGATGACCACAAAAGGATCAAATTTTATTTTGCCCTAAATGGCCTGAGATGAGATTCCCCAAGAATAAAAGTAATGGTTTGGGAAGGGGGAATTGTTTAAATTTGGGTTGGAAATTTTGACTGAAAAAACCCGCAGCAGAGGCTAATCACAGTTGATTTTTATTTTTTTAGGGGCCTGGGACACTGTTTGGGAATTGGTTTTTTCCCTTTTTCAATTTTTTAAAAGGGAGATTTAAAAAGGGGGGCTACTCTTATTTTTGATCAAAACCCCGGGAAAAAAGATTGTCTTTAAAAAAGGCATTTGGGGAAGGGAAGGAGGAAAAAAAGGGCCGAACCCCTATCAATGTAAGGCATTTTCATTTCGATGGTATCCCTTTGGGCCTGTGAAATTTAAAATTGGCTTTTGGCAGAGCCCCATAGAGCCATTAAATTCTTAATATGAAAAGCAAACCCCTTTGGAGTGGAAGCAATCGAGTGGCTACCAGGTAGTTGAGAACTTGGATGAAAAAAATTTGAAAAAAAAAAACCACCTAACACCCTTTTTGGGAGAATAAAAAAGCTATGGTGGGGAAATTTTTGTAAACCCTAGCTGTTTTATTTCTCTGGCATTAAATGAAAAAAGGGAAAAATGTTAAGGCCATGTTTATCCTGTATTTGTTTTTTTAAAATCTGTTGTGTTTTTTGTGTGAAGTAAAACTTTAAGGTCTGCATGTTTTTTGATTCCTCTACAGTTAAAAATTGTTTGGTTGTTACTAATTTAAGGGGTTTGAAAAAAATGGGGGCCCTTTTTTGATTTTTTTGGCAGGCTTAATCACCCCTTTCCCTTTGGACAAGAAAATTTTGCGGGGATTTTTTCATTTGCTAGGAATTTGTAAAAATGTCTTCATTTTGTTTGAAAAAGATTAATATGTAAAAACGGATTATGAAGTGGGCCCAATAGGAAAAACAAACCAAGTTCCCAAAGTTAGCTTATCAAAATTTTTTTACTTTCTCCCCTTTAAACTTCATGTTAGCTTAACTTTTTTAATTTGTATTTAAATTTTAAACTAAATTTAAATTTTAAAGGGATTTTTATTTATAGTTTTTTCTTGTCTTTAAATTGTGTTTTTTTGGGCTTTTGTTGTTATTTGTGGGGATTTGTGATTGTTATATCTGTTGTAAAGCCCCCCAGAGTGGTCAGCAGTCAAAATGGGGGGTAAAAATTTAAATAAATTAAATAAAGTAAAACCTGCAGCCCAAAAATAAAGGACTGCAGCCTGAAACCCTTTTTTAGGGGCATAGCTAACAAACCACATCCTTTTTTGGGGAACTCTAAATTTTTTTCGTTTTCAGTGGTCATAAATCGTGTTCATTTCCCCCCACTTTTTGGTTTTTTTTTCCCCCCTTTTCCTTTCTGCAAAGGGATTGCCCCAAAATCTTTTGATATTTCCTCTTTCTTTGTGGAGGAAACTTTTTTGGTTTTAACAAGAAGGCACATTTGGACAACTTTAACATTCCTGGGTTTTGGTGTAAAGATATTGGGGAAAGAAATCGGGGCTGGGATAATTTACGGGTTTTATTTTTTTTTTTTAAGAAAAAAAATCCAATTCCCAGTCATTTGGTTTAAATCTGGAAAGGGGAAATTTTACAGTAGATACAGTAACTTCTGAAAGCTTGGACAAGCTGCTAACCCCGGGACATTCCCAAAAGAAGTGGATGGAAAACCCCTTTTCAAAGTATTCTTTCCCCTAAAAAATCACAAAAGGCCAATGTATATCAGAACTGATTTGATGGCTCACTTTTAAGTGTGTAAATATGTGGATGTAATTTAATAGTCAAGTAGCATTCAGAAGTTTTAAAAGTCCAAAAGTAAAAGGGGACCAATAGTGCATTTCGGAAAGATGTAAAAGGGCTCTGGGGGAAAAGTATAGAGAATGAAAATATTTTTAATTGAAAGTGCTTTGGGAGACTTTATGTTACAGGTTTTTGTATTTTTGGACTTATATACGGGCCCCAAAACTAAAAAAAGCACTTTTTTGGGTGGTTCACAAAAAACTATGCCAGAAGCTGGCACTCATTTTACCATCCTTAAAAAGGATGGAAGCAGGGAAGGGCTGAGTAAAAGGGAATTGAACTCAGGTAACAAGGGGAGGCTGACCTGCATTACTACATTTTAAAATCGGGCATGCCCAAAAATTTAAGGGCCCGGGGGCCCAAAATTTGGGCCCCCTTTTTTTTTAAAATTCTGAGCGGCCAACGTTTTCTTCTCCTCCCTAGCTACCCTTTGTCATGCATCCCCCCTGCGGGCCCCCTTCCCCATCCCCAGAGGGAAAAGGCTTTAGCTTGCATTTTTATGCCGGGCCCTCCCTGCCCCCTTTTCCATCCCCCCACCCAACCTGCCTGCCTACCCCCCCGGGGATCCGTTGTGCAGCGTCCTCCCCGCCTCTTTGCATGTTTTTGAGCGTGATGGTAAACCCTTTTAGAGAACGAGTGCCCAAACTGTGATTAAAAACCCCACTAATTATTTGGGGAAATGCCAATCAGAAATTTTAAACCCGGGAATACAGGTGGCTTTTAAAAGGGGCAATCCCGGGGCCCACAGAAAGGGCCCCGAGTGCCCCCCTTTTGGCCCACCTTCCCATAGGTTCGCCAACACTGTTTAGAGGCTTGCCCAAAAAGGTCGGGCCCCCGGGGCCCCCAAATGGGGTGAAGGGGTTGGCCGCCACAAAATTTTATTTCAAAATCGGGCCCCTCCTTGCAAAAAAGTTTGGACACCCCTGCTTAACTGTTTCAGATCGGGCCCCTTTCCCTGGGGCGGGGGGGAGGGGGCCCAAGAAAGGAAACAAACAAAAAAATAAAAAAATTTGCCCTTTAGAAAACATACAAGGCAAACCGAGGTTTACATAAATTCTATTTGGGACTGCTCAGTGCTTTAGGTTATGACTATGGACCCTTTTCCCTATATGTCTCCTGGGAATACGGGCCCAACTTCTGCAAGCTTGGAAAAGTGCTTTAATCCCGGGGACTTTCCCCAAAAAAAAGTGGATGGAAAACCCCCTTTCAAATTTACTCTTTCCCCTAAAAAATCCAAAAAAAAGGCCACGGGATATCAGAACTGATTTGATGGTCACTTAAAAAGCGTTTTAAATTATGTGAGATTTTAATTTAATAGTAAAGTAGCATTTCAAAATTTTTAAAAAAGGGCCTAAGTAAAAGAAAATAGTGCAGTGCGGTGATGTAGAAGGCTTGGGGAAGTTCAGAAAATGAGATTGAATTCATGCTACCCCTTGATTTTGTTTGGTACCCCCAAATTTGAAAAGGGGCGGGAAAAGTTTTTTGTTATAGTTCCAGACCCTCTAAAAGTAAAATAAAATTGGGGGTTCATTATTGTCCCTTCCCCTTTTCTTTTTACCCAAAGTTTACTGCAGCTGAAAAGCCGGACCCTAGGGACTGTTTGGAAATGTTTCATTTGTTACTTTTTAAAAAAAACCCATGTTGGGGGCTCAGAGAAAATGTTTGTCCCAATGCCCACTTGCTAAAAATTGTAAATAGAGGAGAAAAAACATCGGTTTATCTGGGGCCGGGGCATTGATCTGGGCCTATTGTTAGTTTTTTTTTTTTTCCTAAAACCCAGGGACAAAGAAAAAAGAGACCCCCAAAGGGGGGTCTTAATCCCCCAAATTTTTGTTTTTGCCCTTTTTTCCCCCATTTTTGTCATCTTCCCTGTTTTTAAATGAGGCCCTTTTAACACTATAGAAACGTTCCTCTTGTTTGAAAAAGGGCCCTTTAAAAGGCAAAAAACTGGTCTAAAAGTGAATTTTCAGCATCTACTTTCAAGTGACCTAAATGTTTTTTTAAAAAGGGCATTTTCCACCCTCGTTTTTGGTGTTTGGTTGTTTGCAAAACACAGTTAAAAATATTTTTCGCAAAGGGAAAAGGGGGCATGCCCCCGGGAAAATAGCATTTTATTTTTCTTTAAAACTTCTTTTTGAAATTTAACAAAAATTTTTAAAAAAAACTTTTGTAATAAAATTTAAACAAAATAAAAATTTATTTGTTATGTTAAAAAAAAGGCCCCCTTTGGGATCCTAAAGGCAAAAAAAAATTTTGGGGGGGGGGTTTAGCTGCCTTGGACTCTTCCCTTATTTTTGCCCTTTGAATATGAGAGTTTTGGGGTCCGGGAGGGGGGTTTTTAAACTCCAAATTTGGACCCCCTTTGGAAAAAAGAGGAAGGGGGGGGAAATTTTAAACTAAGCCCAAGTCATTCTTCTGCGCTTGAATAAAAAGGGAAAAAGGGTGTGTGTTTGTAGGCCCTTGTTTGGAAGGATTTGTATTAGAGTTGGGCACGAACCAAAAAAATGGCGATTCTTTTTGGGTTTTGGTTCTTTTTTGGGGGTTCAGTTTTTTCGTTTTGTTTCTTTGAAATGATTTTTTTTTAAAAAAATTAAATTTTGTTGTTTTGGGTTGATTCGTTATTCATTTTGGTGTAGTTTTGTGTGTGGTGCTTGTGCAACTTTGGGGGGGGAAAAGGGGGGCTTTAGTCTCCCCCCAACCCCACTGTGGGGGGGGGGAAAGAGCCCCCCTAGCCAGCGCCTTTAAGTGAGAGGGGGCGGCTTGGGGCCGCCCTCAAAGAGATCCTTCTTTTGCCTCTGATGAGGAGGCCAAGGAGCGGGGGTTCTTTTGTTTTTTTCCCAGGGCGATGGAAGTGTGAGGGGCGCGTCATCCACTGCGGGGAAGACCCCTTTAAAAGGGAGCCCCCGCTTCCTGCCTCCGCAGGGCGAGGTGAAAAAAGGGGGGGGTTCTTTTTGGGCTTTTTTCCCCTGCAGGGGACCCCGGGGTACGGGACGGGGGCCGGGTTTTTAAAAGTGGCCCGGGCCATTGATAGCTAGGAAAGGAAACCCCTAAGAAAATGGTGGAGGAAAGGGCGGGCTTTTTAAACCCCTTTTCCCTCCCCAAACCCCAGCGTAACCTGATGGGCGGCATGGCTTCTGGGGGGGAAAAACCCCGTGGTTTCCCCACCCAAATTGGGGAAAGGGGAAAACCTTTCCCATAGGAATGCATTGCTTCATGCTTTCCTAGGGAAAAAATAAAACAAAAAAAACGAAGGGGAAAATTTTCCGTTTCCTTTCGTTTCTTTTTGGGGGTCATTCTTTTATTAATTTTGTCAGGTAACAAAAAAAATAACGAAAAAAATAAAAAAAATTTTAAAATTCTTTGGGGGCCCCTCTTTAGTTGCTATGTGATAAAGTTTTTGGTTTTTCAAAAGGCAAGCAAAAAAGGGAAACCCAGTTTGGGGAAATCACTTCGGGCGTCCCTCAACTGCAATGCCTTACATTCCACAGTCTGAGTTTCCCCTCTTCTCTTTCCAGGGGGGAATCCACTTTGGGGGTTTTAATAATAGTTCTCCCTGGCCCCTAAAGCTTCCAAAACTAAAAATTTTTAAAGGGGGGAAGAGCCCAAAAGGAGCTCCCCAAAAACTTTTTGGTTTCCCCCTTTGGGGACTCGGGGAATCATTTTATAGATTTACAAAATGTTTTTTTTCAACAGCTAAATTTTCCATTTCTTTTCTTTTTATTTTTGAAAAACTCACTGCCATTTTTTTTCTTTTGGGAACATTTAAAAACCGTAAAAATGAAAAAAACAGCATTTTCATTTTTCTTTAGGGTTTCCCATTTCTGGTTCGCATTTTCATGCCCACCTTGATTTGGGATGTTAGATTTTTACCCCCAATTTCCCATCGGTGGAAAAAAATAAAACACATGGGGGGGGGGGGGGGAAGACCAAAAGCACTCTCTGTTTTTTTTTTATCATTTGAAAAAATTTTATTCAGCACTCAGTTTTTTAATTGAAATTTTAAAAGGCTTCATCACTTTTTAAATTACTGAGAGAAAAAGCAGGCACTTTAAAATATATTTTTGAGGGCCTTTTTCTTGTACACAAAAAGGAATTTAAAAGGGTTATAAAGATTTCCATGATTTTCATCCTTGCAGATGTGCCTTATCTTAGTCTGAAATATGCTGCAATTTAATTGTAAAACGGGAAAAGGGAAACCCTGGTCCATCATAGAAAAACGTCAAAAGAGGGAAAAATCCCTTTAGGGTATCGTGAGAGAGCAAAACAAATAACGAAACCCACTATAAAGAAACTGATTTTTAAAGTTTTTTGGGACTCTTCACGGGGTAAATACAAAATGCGGGATTAAAAGAAACATGGTTTGAAAAAAAGCCGATTTTTCATGCATTTTTTGGAAATAAAATTTGTAAATTGAAACAAAATTTTTAAAAAAAATTAAATCCGCAAGGACCGAATTCTTTTGGGTCCCCCCATGAGAAAATGTAAGGTATTGAAAAGTTTTTTTTTCCCATGTCTTTTTTTTTTAATTGAGGGCATCTGTTTTAAATTTTTTAAAAACCCCACTTTATACTGGATTTAAAATTAAGGCATTGTTGTGTGTGTGTGTGTGTTTGTGTGTGTTTGGGTGTGTGGGTGTTTGTGTGTGTGTGTGTGTGTGTGTGTGTTGATTCTTGCCCTGCAAGTGCCCTGGCTTCTTTGATCCTCTTTTGGGGTTTTTCCTTTGGGAAATGAATGATAAAACCTTTTTAAAACAAACCGTATTACACACTTGTAAAAGGGCTGTGCACACACCCTTTAAAACAGACTTTTTTCCAGGGGGGCTAACTTTTACTTGTTTAATTACAGAAAAAGTTAGAGTGAAAGTGAAAAGGTAAAAATTCAAACTGAAAAATAGAAAATGTAGGAAGCAACCTTACACTGAATAAAACTTTGGTTTATCTTTTGGGGGTTTACATTAATGCGGGGCAGGAAAAAGGGTCTACTGAAATTTCCCCCCAGATTTTTGACTTGCCCTGTTTCTGCTTAGTTCTAAAAATCAGATGGTATTCAAAATCTTTAGGATGGCATGAAAACTTTATGAAAACATGTTTTTTTAAAAAAAAGGGAGGGGGAGAGGGTTCTACTAGGAAAAAAGAGCAGGAAGTTTGGAAAAACACATCTAAGGGCCCATCTGGGTTGAAGTTTAGGGCTGATAATGAAAAATTCCCAGCATTGGCCCCCCAAAAACCCTTTTGGGGGTAGTGGGCGGCATATAAAATTGAAGAAAAAAATAAATAAATAAAATTGGATTGTTTTTCCCAAAATTCAAGAGTAGAATAAAAACCCGGGAAAAAGAAGAAAAAGAGAAGCAGACCTGCAGATGCTTTTCTACCTAAACCCGGGGAAAACGGGAAAAAATCTCAGTGATTTTTGAAATCGGGGAAAATCATCTCTGCGACTATCCTGCAGAATCCCGGGGGAGCTCCATTTTGACTAAAGGACTGACTGGTGGGTAAAAATATCACTGTTTTCTTAGATAACAAAAATTTCTAACATTTCCAAAATCAGTAGGACAAGGGTCTTGTGGGTTTGTTTGAGCCTTGAATTTGGGATAACATTGAAAGCTGGTTTTTCTTAAAACCCCCAAAAGGGGGCAGGGTTGGAAAATGGGAAAGGAAAAATGTTTTTTGGGAAAAATTAAAATTGGGGACTGGGTGGTTTTCCCAGTACTACTAAAATTTAGGTTTTCCTTTCCCTTCTTCCTTAAGTGCCATGTTTTTTCCATAGAAACTTTGGGCAAGCGGGTAACAAATTTGTGTTTTATGTAAAAGTTATTTTAAATAGGGTTTTGTGCCCCGCTTTTTAAACCCTTTGGGCCCTTAAATTCTCAAGAAAGAATGTTCTTCTGTGCCCGGGGCCCAAGATACCCATCTATTTTCCCTTAAAAAGGAATTTAACCCTGAAAGCAGAGGGGTATTTGTTTTTTGCTCTTTTGAGGCCCAAAAAGTGAACAAAAAAATTGAAAAAAGGAATGTAGGGAGAAATTTGAGGCTGGAAATTGTACAAAAAAAGGGAAATTGCCCCCCCCAAAAATTCAAAATGCCCCCCGTCAAGCTGACTCTTACCCAGTTTTCTTATTTTCTTTTAAATTATGTTTCCTGATTTGTTGTGTTATTGGGTTTTATCCTAAATTTTAAATACCCCTCCAAAATGATTTTGGGTTTCCTGGGTTTTTAGGTTTAGAGAAAAAGGGGGCGGGAAAAGGGACAAAAGGGAGGTAACCCCGGGTCTTGACCTCGGCCAAAACCAGAAAATCCCTATCAAAAGCATTTTGGCAGGTGTTTCTTTCCAAACCCTTTGTTAAACGTTTTCCAATATTGGAAAATTCCACCAGTCTCCAAGGCGTCCTTTCCCAAATTGTTGAAAGCCCTCATTTTTTTAAGGGTTCTTCCTCTTGTTGAGTTAAATTTTCCTTTTTTTTTTCAAATATAAATCTATAGTTCTGGACATCCCCAATGGAGCAAAGAAAAAAATGCTTGTTCCATCTTCTGCAAAAAGGGCCTTAAAATTTTTAAAGAGGGGCCTCCAAAAAAAAACATGCATAACCCCCAATAATTCCTCGTGGGGGCTTGTTTGCTAGTTTTTGGGCGTTAGCGACACACCCTCGGGGACACTTCCCAAAATGTTTTATTTTATTTTTAAATTTATGGGTCCAGAGTTATACAAAATTTTAAACAAAGCAAAATTTAAAATTTAAACATCTTAAAATTTCTGTTGATGAAACCCAAAAGAATTGAAATTTTGTTCTTAAAATAAACCTTTTAAACCAAAACCCTTAGGGCCCCCAAATTTCCCCAAACCCTTTCCACTGTAAGATGTGAGGGCCAAAGCTTTTCCCCATCTTAAAACTTGTGCTTCTTTTTTTTTTCCTTCCTAAACATAGAACTTTACTGATTTCCTACTAAAAGGCCCTTTTTTTTTTTCCCCCCCGATATAAAATCTTTTTCGTCTTCTTGAATCCTGTTTTTATATCGGCCGTTTCCCCTTTAGTACTTTTTGGGGAGCATTTTCATCTGGCCCTGGGAGGGGAAAAACCATTTAAAGAAAAACATGTGTTCCTGTGCCCCCCTTGTCCCCCAAATTATAGGCATAAACCCCCTTGGGTTTCCTCCTTTAAATTTATTTTTGCCAAAGTTTTGGTGGCCCCCATTTGAGCCCCGTTGTCGGTGGGGCTTTTTTTCCCACTCAACTTATGAGGGGGAAAAGTTGTGCACCTGTTTCGGTGGCTGGTGGGCAAGGAGCGAGCCTTTTTAAGGCTCCCCCAGCAAGCTCCCCCTTTTTCCCTTTGCTATTCTTTCCCGGGTAGGATCGGGGTGCAGCGTCAGGGTTTTGGCCTCTCTGCTGCTCTGGGGGAATGGGCCCTTAGTTTTCCGCTGAGTGAACCTTTTTCCCCTTTGTGCAGTGTTTCTTTGGGTTTTTTTGATTAATTTTTTTTTAAATTTAACCAAAATTTGGCTTTTTAAAAAGGCTAACAAGGGAGGGGCAGGAGGGACCAGGCCACCCTTTGTGAGTCGCCGGGGGGGGAATTTTGTCGGGTTTTTTTAAATATAAATTTAAAAGTGAGAAAAATTTGATTTTCCTTGTTTGATGCCTTGGGGTGCCTTATATTGCGGGGTTGTTTTTATTGATTTAAACTTTGTTCATGCATGGGGCGTAATTTTTTTTGATCTAATTTTGGGGGAAATTTGGGGGTTTCATTTAAAAGGGGTTATTAACAGCTCCCTAGATGCCCTAAGCACACCCGATTCGCTTTTTTTTGGGAAAGCTAAGCGGGGTTTTGGGCCCCGGGTTTTAGTATTTGGGGGAATTGGGCAAACCACCGGGGAATACCAGGTGCTTTAGGCATCTGGATTTGGAACTGGAAACCCCACTCCATTTATCCTCCCCAAAAAAAACCCCCATGGACTTGGGTTACTTAGAGTGGGTCAGGGACTGTAAACGACACAAACAAAACACACAAGGGGATCTTTAAATTTGGGTTTAAGGGAGTTTTGTAGAGACAAGGGTGGGGTTTTTCGGGGGCTTTTTAAAAGGTTGATTTTTCTGGGGTGATGGGGCAAGAAAAAAGGAAACATCCATTATGAGGGGTGAAAAGAAAACATTGGAACCAGTTTTCTTATGAAATCAGTCCCAAAGCAATAATGTATGGTAATCTATACATAACAAGTCCTTACCCGTTGTTTTTTTAGCCAATATCTACATTGATGTGTAAAAAATTTTAGTTTATTGGTCCTTTGGTGTTTTTTACCTGCCGTGGCAGGGGGTATCTATGTTCTAATTTAAAATAGAATAACAAACTAAATTTGTTCTAGAGGAGTTTGGAAGGGGGAGCTTCCTCAAAACTCTTCCCTGAAAGCCCCTAAAAAATGGGGGAAGGGTGGGGAGGGGCAGGGGGCTGAGTTATGAAACTCCAAAGGTGGTGCCCCTAAAAAAAGAAAACCTTTTTAATTGGAATTGGGGCTGATTGGGCCACGGGAAAATGCTGCTGGGCCCATTTTCCCCTATGGGTTTCCCTTTTGAAAGGGTTTTTCCCAGGGGCACCCCCCTTTTAGTTCATAGTTAGGTTCCCCCTTTCCCAAATGTTTCCAAATTTTAGGGTGTTCTCTAAATTGCATTTGGAAGGCAACCCCCCCTACTTTGTTGGGCTCAAAGTAAGTAGTTTTTTGTTTTTATGTTTTTTTTAAAGTATGGGAAATCAAATTTTTTTTTAAAAATAAAGCAATCAAAATTTACTTTCCTTGGGGGCTCCAAAGTTGTAGGGGCAAACCCTTCCCCAAAATAGTTTTAGGGAAACCCCCCGAAATCTGGAAATATTTTTGGGGTAAGGGGACTTAGTTAAGAAGTTTTTAAAGGGGCTGGGGGTATTAATTGGGAAAGTGTGCTGCAAGTGTGGGGGGAATTTTTGGGGGGTTACTCTATGGTTTTTAAAAGGGAAAGGTTCCCTGCACAAGCATGCTAGTCATGTCCGACTCTTGGGGGAGAGCTATCTCTTTAAATTTAAACCAAACAGCCCGTTTGTGCAGGGGCCATCGCCACGTGGCCGGCCTGGCTGCAAGGAAACACTGTTTTTTCCTTCCCGATTTTTATGGTGGCACCCTATTTTTCTACTTCAAATTAAAATGCTTTCGAACGCTAGGTTTTTTGGGGCAGGGGGGGGCTGGGGGTTTTCAGTGGGAGCTCGCTCCCCTTTTGTGGGAGATGGGATTAAAATGCTGAGTCTTGACTTTGGGAGTGACGCTTTCAGGCCTTAGTCCCCTGAGCCCCCCCTCCAAACACCAAACCCGTCAAAAGCCCCATCTGGAAAGTTTGGGGGGGGGGGTGAAAAACAGAAAGGAGCAGGATTTTTTTTTTCACTGTCCTTTCCCGCCCTTTCACCCTCCCCTGCTTCCCCGGGTGGGACTTTTTGAGGGTTGGGGTGTGGGGGGAAAAGGGGGGCCCCCTTTTCAAAGAATGTTTTGAGGAGCTAACCTCAGTTTGCAGCGTTGCATCAAAGTCAAGGTTTTGAGGGAAAAATATGGGAAAGACTCCCTTGTGGTTTTCTTTTTTTTGGGCTTTTTTACAAAATTATACAGGGTTTCCCTTTGGGTTTTCCCGACTTATATCCAGTAGCATAAACAATCCCCGGACTTTATTTCCTTTTCACAGCCAACAATTTAGGTTAAATGGTAAGCAGGGCCCCCCTAAAAATCAAGAAAAATATTGCAAAACATAAAGGGATTTATAATTTTTCTCTTTCCAATCAATTCGTACTTTTTTAAACATGTTTTCAGTGCTTCTCTATCCCCGCTTCTGAGCACGGCTCCCTATCCCTTTGGGAAAAAGTTCTTGGGCCCAAAGGGCCCCCTTTTTCCCAGTTGTTCAGTCAAGCCCGGATCCATATCTCTAATTGCAAGTTAAAAAAAAATCCACTCACAAGAAAATTCTTGACACCCCTCACCAAAACCCCAAAACCCGGCCCCCCCAAAAAACCCCAGCTCTGAGGCAGGGGGGAGGGGGGAGAGGCAGAACGGAGCATGGGGGGGAAACCCCCTTTTTTCAGCCTTTCACCCCCCCCTGCCTCCCCAATGGGGCTTTTTGAAGGCGGGGTCTCTCGGGGGAAACACTGTGCCCTGGGGTTTGCTTTGTTTTGGTTTTTTTTTTAACAAATTTTTTTAGGAAAAACCCTTAAATATGATACAAAAAGAAATGTTTGGGGGGCGAAAAAAGACCCCAAAGAAACACAGTTTTTCCCTTTTGTGGACCCTCCCCAATTGTTTCCCCTTTTGTAAAATTTTTAAAACCCCCCGGGGTTCATTTTTTCCTGGGGTTGGACTCCAAGAATGCCAATTTAAACCAGGTGTAGCCTAGAGGATAGGGGGTAACACATGTGTAGCAAATAGTTTTCCTCCCTTGGGGAAAGGGGAAAAGGGGGCAGGAAGGGAAGGGTTTTGGGGTGAAAAAAATTTTTCCCCCCCCATGTGTGAAATTTTTACTTTGTTTGGGCGTGCTTCCCAATTTTTTCAAATTGTCAAAATTTTTCTAAAAACTTTTTGTTACCCCGGGGAAATTTTCCCCCCATTCCCCCAAGGGACAGTGTACCAGTGGTGTCCCCCCAAAACCGGCCCTCCCGATGTTTTTGGGCCCAACCCCCAGAATTCCAAGCCTGCATTGCCAATTTACAAAGGGGCTGGGGGGGGGTTTTTGGTCCAAAAAAATCCCGGAGGGGCCCAAAATTTGGACACCACTGGTTTTACAGTACCCAAAGGTAGCCATTTCTTTTGTGGATAAAGCAATCAACCCAGCAAGTCTTCTAATTTTTAGCAGTGGAAAACACAATAACAACAAATATTTTAAATAAAAAAGAGTTTTTTTTTTCCTGATCTGCTTCCGCCCCCCTCTGTATAATGGGGGGCACCTGGCTTGCTTGAGTAAAATTTTTGCCCTTTGGGGTGCTAGTTTTCTTGGCAGTGTTATTTTCTTGGAGGCAAGCTGTTCTCCTTTAGTATGGAGGGTCCCGTTCAGACAAAGACACATTAGTTTAATAATTGGATCTGGTGAGGGAATTTTACTACTCTTGAACCCTTCCCCCGTCATGTAAAAATAGTCTCAAGCTCTTGCGTTTAAGAGTAACTCCAGTGCCTTTGGAGTGAGTTTGCGTATGCTGGTGTGTCTGAGCTTTAAATTATTTTTTATGGGTTTTTTGGCTGTTCCCCCCATGGGAGCCAGATTCATCCAGTTTTAATATTCCTTAGGGTTTTCGGGATGAGATTAAGAGGTTTCCCTACCAACTATTTTAATTTTCAGGTTAAATAATGAAATTATGCTCAGTGGAGCCCAAAAATGGGCCCCGCAGTTTTACTGGGGGCTTGAATTATTTTTAGATTTGTATTTTTTTGGGAAACTAAAAATTTAAGTCTATTTCCCAAATTTTGCTTCCACCCCCAAACCCCTTTTTCAAAGTATCCGGGGAAAATACAGTGATCTATTTCTAATATTTCATTAATAAAGGCTGTAAACAAAAAAAAGAGCTCTCAGGGAGTCCCGGTTGCTTAGACTGCATTTCAATTCATCTGGGCCCTTTTTCCCAAATTAGGGGATACTTGTCTGTATTATGATTTTTAATATAATAACAAAGGGGGGGGAAAAAACTTTGTCAGGGGTTTTAAGGGAAACATTTTTTTACTGCCATTGTCACCCTGCTTTAAAAAGATAACACTACAAAGTTTACATAGCAGTTGTTTTTGTTAGCCTGGGTAAAAAAAATATTTAGCATTTTATTATTTTGGTTTTTTGGATTTTTACATTTCAGTAATTTTTCCACCAGCCCCCTAAAAGGGAACCCGCCCTTATTATCACTATACTGCAGTTTTGGCTAAAAAATCTGCTTCTCTTTTACAGCTTTGTTATGATGGACCCCGGAAAAATGGGTGCCAATTAACAATGTAAAAAAATATTGTATATTGCATTGCCCATTACCTGTTTTTAGACTCAACAACCCGTCTGTGCCTTTGATCTAATTTAAAAAATAACTTTTTTCCTTATAAATTTAAAAATTTTAAAAATCTCCCTTTTCTATCATTAATTTCCCAGTCTCTTTTTTCCCAAAAAAATTTAAAGAAAAATTTAAAGTGGGATATGAATTAAAAAAAAAAGTGTGTGTGTGTGTTTTGGGGGTGTGTGTGTGTTGTGTGGTGTGGTGTGTGTTTGTAGTGGAGGGGGAAAAGATGAAAAAAATGGAAAATTTTGGCAGCTTGTGTTGATTTTTTAAAAAAAGCTGTAAAAGGGAAAATTTTTAAAGGGCCACCAGGGGGCAATCGGGGTTAGAGTTTGGGGACGACTTAGCAGTATCCGTTTCCGTTTCCCTTACTCGTTTCCGTTTTCTACGGAAAAGGTTTAAAGGGAAAACCTCCCCCAGAATTTTGAGCCCCGGGGGCCCACGAAAAAGAACCCTTTTTGGGTTTATTTGTTTGTGTCGTTAATTGCACGCGGTGGGGTCGGCAAAGCCCAAACGGCACAGAAAAAAAATTTTTAAAAGTTAAAAAAAAAAAAAAATTTCCGGTCCAAAATGGCGACCCCAATATTTTTTTTGAAATCCTTGCCAAAAAACCCCCCCAAGCACCCCAGAAAAAAACGGGAAAATAACCTTTTTTTAAATGCTTGATTTTTTACAGTTGCAGCAGTGGGTTTGTCTTGCCAAAAATCGGGCTCCGTTTATTTTATTTTAGTTTTTTTTAATTTAATTTTTTTTTTCCCGCACAACGAGGGGGGGCCCCGGGGGCGGGGCCATGCAAATTTTTGGGGCCATTCCACCAAAACGCATGGACAGGGTTTTTACGGGGCACTTCTGGATGTGCCCAGAGGGCATTAAAAAACGAGGCAGTTCCAGTGTCACCAGTCTGGGTTTTTTTTTTTTTTCCCCCAAACCCTTTTTTTCCCTTTCCCCCCCCCCCTTTTTTTGGGTTTTTGGGGGTTCGGTTTCGGCTCGCTAGCAGGGGGGTTTGGGGGGAAAATTTAAAATTTTTAAATTTGAAACGCAAAAAAAAATTTAAATTTTTTCTTTTTCCCTGTGGGGAAAAGGGAAAACCCCCTTGTTTATTCTCTTTTTTGTTTTCTCCATTTTTGAGGAAGTGTTCCCTAGTTTTTTATTTGCTTCAAGGGGGAGGGAGATTTTTGGGGGGAGCGGTAGGGGAGGGGGGGGTTTTGCGGATTCAAATTTTTAAAAATTTTATTATTTTTTTTATTACATTTCCCTACCCTTTCCCTTTTTTATTCCCCAAATTTTCCCCCCAAGTTCATTTACTTGGCCAAGGTCCTTTAAACCCCGCGCCTAAAAGGCCCTTTTTTTCTGTGTTTCAAGGGGGTTTTTGGGGGGAAACCAGCAACCCCTTTTCCTACCCTTTTTGTAGCAGGTTTATTTGTTTTAAATTCCCTTTATTTTTTTAATTTTTCAGTTTTTTAGCAAGTGGAAGCAAAAGCCCAAAGGGTTTTCCGTAGTTAAATTGTGCTTAGAAGGGGAGGGGTTTGGAGGCGGGGGATTAAAATTATTTTAAAAAATTTTACAGTAAGATGGTACTAGGCAGAGTTTCCCCCCGCCAACCCGTTTAAATTTAAATTTTTTCAAACACCCTTTGTTTTGGCAACAAGGCTAGGGCACCTTTCCCCTATAGAACATTTTCAAATTTAATTTTTTTAAAACCTATAGTTTTTCTTTGGGTTTCTTTCACTTGTCCAACAACCCCATTTTATTTTTTTGCAGTCAGGGACTCAAACAAAATTTGTTGAAAGGGGAGGCCCCAGCCACCTTATGAACTTTTTTTCAATTTCATTTATTTAAAAAGTTCCATTTTATCTTTGTTACTGTGCATTATTTGTGAAAGTTGGGTGCTGCCAGTTTTGCAAACCCCTTGTTTTTTATTAGCTTGGTTTTTGTGCAGTTGTTGTTTAACTTACTTCTGTGAAGAAGTTTAAATTTCAGTTCTCTAATTACACTTGGCCCCGTGGGATTAATTTGTGAAATTGTTTTCCCGGATTGGCAAACCCCCTTTTCCTATTTTCCTTTTTTGGTTTGTGTGGGTTGTGAGTCCATCTCACTCATTTTCTTGCCACCACAGTCTAAATACACAATCCAATTACAAATGGGAAAAAGTTACAGGGTTTTCCTCCTAATTACACCCTTTCCTGGCGGGCATAGATAAACTTTGTTGGGTGGCCCGGGTTTGGGAAAACGCTTGGTCCTTTTCCTTGGGTTTTTTTGTGCTGCTGTTGTGGGTCCATCTCAAATCCCTTTACTTGCCACCAGTCTAATACACAATCCCAAATTTCAATGGGAAGAAGTTAAAAGTTCTCTTTTTTACACTTGCTCTGTGTTTGGGAATTTGAGAAACTTTGTTTGGGGGCCAGGATTGGCAAACCGCTTGTTTCCCTTTTCCTTGTTTGTTGTGCTTCTGTTGTTTAGTTTATCTCAATCTTTTTCATGCCCCACAGTTACATACACAATCCCAATTTCAAAATGGGAAAAAGTTACATTTTTCTTTGTTATACTTGCCCCGTGAGGCATTGAGAGGACTTACTTGGGTGCCGGATTTCCAAACCCCCCTTTCTCCCATTACCTTGTTGTTGTGCTGCCCGTTTTTGGTCCATCTCACTATTTTTTTGCCCCCACAGTCTAAACACAAAACCCAATTTTCAAAAGGGGAAGGGAAATTTTCAAATTTCCTTTCCCAATTACCCCTTGCCCCTTTGGGAGGGCTAGAGAGCCCTTTGTTTTGGGGCCAGGTTGGGGAAACCCTTGGGTCCTATTAAACCCGGGTTTTTTGTGTGCTGTTGGAGTCCCTCTTTCTTTTTCTTGCCACCCAGTTACATACACCCAACCAATTTTAAAATGGGAAGAAGTTACAGTTTCTTTGTTTATACTTGCCCTGTGCAGGGGATTTTAGAGACTTAGTTGGGTTTCCAGGGATTGGCAAAAAACCCTTTGCTCCCTATTTCCCTTTTTTGTTGTGCTGCTGTTTTGGGGTCCCTTTTCCCCTTTTTTTACTTGCCACCCCCGTCTAACATACACAACCAATTACAACTGGGGAAAAATTTTCAGTTTTTTTGTTATTTTTCCCCTGTGGGAGGGGATTGAGATACTTTGGGTTTGGGGGCCGGTTGGCAAACCCTAGCTCCTATTTCCTTGTTTGTTGTGTATGTTGTGAGTCCCCCTTTAAATCATTTACTTGCCACCACAGTCTACTACACAATCCAATTACAACTGGAAGAAGTTCAGTTTCTTTTTTTTACTTGCCCTGTGCGGGGATTTTAGAGACTTAGTTGGGGGCCAGGATTGGCAAAAACCCCCCGCCCTATTTCCTTGTTTTTTTGTGCTTTTGTTTGAGTCAAATCATTTACTTGCACCGTTTTTTGGTGCTTTTTTTTTTTTACTATCACAAATTTTACTTTCCCCGGCCCCGAGCCCCCCCAAAAAGTGAGAAAAATGAGGAGGGGGCGCCCGGGTAGGGGGGCAGGGGGGGGGGGACCCCCACTAAGATAAAATAGGGGCACGTTTTTTGAGGGGAAGGGGCAGGAAGTAGTGCGGGAAAAAGGAAATGGGTGCAACTTCCCCGTTGAGTAGCAGTGCCCGTGGCACAAGCCCGCAATGGGGGATCGTCTGTCACTGAGGGAAGCAAAGGGTGAGGCGTACCAAATCCCATCTTCGTTACCTGGCAGCCCCACCCCTTTATCAGCAAGAAGACAAGGGGTTTTGATTCTGAAATGGCATCAGAATCAGAATCGGGTCCTTGTATCTAAAACCCGCCAATTCTTGGGGCCTGTTGGAGGGACAGCTTTAAATCAGGCTCCAGGGAGTGACGGAAGGAGGCCCGCCCTCTTTCCCCCCAGGGGTTCCTTTATTTGGGGCAGTAGTACTAGTCTACTTTCCCGGCAGGGCAGAGGCACACCAGCACCACAGCGCGGCAGCGGCAGGAAAAAACAGGGGGGTTTTTCTTTTTTGTAAAACCACGAGGGTGGGCTCTGGGAAGGGAATTTTTTAGGAAAACCAAAACCCCCAATAGCAGGATCTGTGCATTTTAAGCGGGGTGGTCTTTGGCAGGGGGAAATGACCCCCAAACACCCCCTTTAAAAAGGGGGGTTTCAGAGGCCAAATGGGAGGATTCACCCCCCAAAAACCCCCCCTGGAACCCCCCCGGGGGGCCCCGGCCCCCCCTAAAAAAAGCCTTTTTCCCCAGGGGAGGAAAGGGAAAGGGGGAAAAAGGGGAAAAAGGGTTAGAGAAAAAAAAACACAGCTCCATGTGAGGTGGGGAAAAGGCAGGCCCCTTGGGAGGAAGTGGGGTGTTGGGGGGGAATTTTTCAGGCCCCCGGAAAAAGGGCCAAAGCAAGGAGACCCCCACTCGGGTGGGGGGGTGGGAAAGGGGGGCCATGAAGGGTTTTCCCCCCTCCCTTTTTGGAGTCATTTAGGTTTCAGGACCTGATGAAGCAAGTTGGGCCCATGGTAGAGACTCCATCCCCGGGGTACCTTCAGCGGCGGGTGCTTTCCCCCCCTTTATGAGTCTGTCAGGGAAAAAATCCCGGGGCCCCGTGCAGGCGGCCAGAGGGGGGAAGTTCCCCTTCACTTCCGACCTCTGGGCCGGTTGGGGGACCACGGATACCCCTCATGAGGCATTGGTGGCAACCCCAAAGGGGTCCTGGAGCCCCGGGTCAGGGCCCGGGTGAGCCCGCAGGGGGGGGGAGGCACAAAGGGAGCACCCCAAGGGGGGTATAGGGTGGTGCTTCTCCCGGCCCCAAAGCATGGGGACAAGCCCAGGGCATCAAAATTTCTGACGTTTCAAAAAACAGCAATAAGAGAGTGGGGATTGGGGCGAGGGACAGGGTCAAACGTGGGGTCATGGTTACAGGACGCGGGCCGTAAAAATGGAAACCCAAAGGGGTTTTTTTGGGGAGGGGTTTTTCCCGGGCATCGTTTTGTGCCCGCAACAAACTGCATCTAGTGGGGGGCGATTTTCCATTGGCCGGGTGCACCCAAAAGGGCTCTGGAGGGGAGGGGGGGCCAGGGGGCCAGGGCCCTTTTCTGGGCAAGGGGCCGGGGAAAAATCGTGGGGCACTTCGTCGCGTGTCAAGGGGAAACCAGGATGATGCGTTTAGAGGCAGGCGGGGGACGGGCCGACCCGGGGCAGTCCGGGTCCAGGACGGACCAACCCCCGGGTTTGGGAAATCCACCCCCGAAATGGTCAAGGGTCTGGTGGAGCGAAGGAAGTGGTGGATACATTTTGTTTAACCCCCCCGTCCTGCATTGAGGGGGGGAATTTGGCCCCTTTGGGGCTACCGAGTGGCTCGCCCCCTCCCCGATGGGGGTATCCTGGGAGCCTTTTTTAGGGGACCAACCCCCGTCCTCAGCAGCTACAACGCCAGCCTGGGCCTGTTCTCCCCCTGGTCAATTTCCCTTCGCCAACGCCTAAAAGACCAGTTCGGGAAGAAAGGGCCCTTTCTCCCCAAGGGGCAGGGCATGGCCCGACCCGGGTGTTGACCGGGTGGATACCCGCCTTGGCCCATCAGAAGGGGGAAAAAGGTTTTTTACCAGATGGCCCGCCTGTGCGGCCCCCGCGGGCAAGGGTTTCCCCGGCGGCCGCCTGCCCGGGAAATGAAATCTGGAAGCGGGCTATGCTGTCAAGTCGGGGGTGTCTCCGTTTAGGGCCCGGCGTTTCCCGAGGGGCACGGAAGCCAGGGATGCTTTAGGGGAGTCCCCGCAAGGATTTTACATTTCCCCTGTTCCAGGAGAAAATTCCCCCCGAGAACAGGTTCCCTTCAGAGCCAAATACCTGGCCCCGCCCTAGCCCTGGCAGTTTCCCCCCTCATTGGGGGGGCAAGGGAGGGAAAAAGTAGCCCGACCCCGTCAGACCCCTGGTGAAGGGAAAAATGGCTGAAACCCCTCCCAACCCCCCAAACTCGGGGCCCACTGCAATACTGGGCCAGGAAAGGCCCGACCTTGGCCCCCTCTTTCAACTTTGGGTTGGGGGCCTCTTGCTATCCCCCCCCACCCGTGTCCGGGGTGGAGGGTGGGCTTCTCCCACTGGGAGATGTCCTTTAGGGCCCCCCCGCCTGTCGCCTGGGGCCCGGAGACGGGGAAAAGGGTTTACTTTCTCCGCTTCAACCTTTCCCCCTTGGGGGGGTTCCCCCCCCACTCCAAGAACTAATTTTTTGCCTGGGAACCTAACCTCCTGCCCCGCAAACCCCCCATGGACGCCCGCAAGCCTGCCTGCCTCCCCCCTTTGGCCCCAAAGAGCCTGCCTGCCTGCCTGCCTGCCTCCTGCCTGGGGCCCCGTGAAATACCTGCCGACTTTCCCGTGGTTTTAATTTCCCGCAAAAAATGCCTTGACTGCCCGCCTGCCTGCCAAACCCGTTTTCTCTTCACACAACCCAAATTTTTGGGGGGATATTAGTTTGGCCCCAAATTTTTTTAGCCCCGGCCCGTCTCCAAACCAGGAGGGCCACTTTTAAAATGTCTTTGGAAAAGGGGCAGTATTGGCCCCCTTTTTTTCCGCCCTGGCCTGTTCCAAACCCGGCAAGGGCCCCCTCAACGTGTCATTGGGGTTAAAGGGTCAGTATTTGGGCCAAAAGTTTCCCCATTGGCCATGGCTGGTCTGAGAGGGGGACCCTAATACCTGCCTTCCTTTTTGGGGGTTCACACCGTTCTGGGGTTTAGGCGCCCCCAAATTTTAACAAAAATGGGGAGGAAAAAACTTTACAACAACCTACCCCAAAAATGAGTACAGGCGGGGAAAACTCCCCTTTTTTACAGCCTTAAAGAAAAAGACCCACCCCCGTTCTCCGCTTCCATCTGTTCCTTTGGTTTCCAAAAAAAAGGGGCTTTTTGGGGGTGGGGGGGCGATTTGAAAACTCTTTCCCGCCAAGGGGGGGAAAAAAAATCCTCCCGTACTGGACTTTTTGGGTTAGTGCCTTCCCCAAACCCCAGCCTTTGGGGGATGGTATCCTCTAAGCATGCGGGCCTTTTTTACACACAATACCCGTAAGCCCGACTAGATGCTTCCCTGTGCCGGCCCTCTGCCAACCTGTTATCCCCGTCAAAACTCACAGGCCCGGCCCTTTGAGCATGCCTTCAAGTTGTTTCATTCAACCCCCTCCAGTTGCCCCTTTTGGCCCCCCGTCCATACTTTGTGGGCTGGGGTGGTTGTGAACCAATAAAAAGGGCTGTGGGAAAGGGGGAAAAATGGAGCTCCCCTTCTAGTGGGAAAAGGCAGGCCCCTCTGCAGGGAAATTTTTGCGCTTGTGTGGGAGTTTTGTTTCCCCTCCGCTCCCCCCTAATTTTCCCCTTTGAGCTGGGAAAGCACTGTGAAAGGGGGGACAAGGGAAACCTCCCGGTTTGGTTCTTTGGGGGATATTGACCTCTGGGGCGCACACAGGGCTGTGTGGTCTTTTAATTCACCCCAGACCTAGCTCTGTTTTCCTCCGCCACTCTTTCCACTTTGGCAGAAAACTGGGGCTCACAAAAAAGGGGAAAAGTCCCTTTTTTGTGTGTGCTTTCTCCTGTCCCAAAGTCCCCTGTGGGATTTTGGTGCTGGGGGCTTTTGTGACTCATTTTTGCGCACAATCCCGTGCTTAAACATTTTATAAACATTTCTTCCCCTTTTCCCCCCGGGAAAAAAGGTTGCCGGGGGCCCAAGGGAAAAGTTACTGGTTGCAAAAACTAGGTTGTGATTTATGATGATGTGATTGAGTTATTTGGGGAAAACTCTTCATGAACAGCTGGTGGGTTGGGGTTTGGGTTAGGGTTTTTTGGGGGGATTTTTTTTAAGCCTCCGGGTACTCTGTCCTCCTTGGGGTGCACCACACTGTGTTTCACTAAGAAGGGCTGGAGTGGAATGTACTTTTTTTCCCTAGTACCCCCAGTTCTGCACAATTAAAGTTTGTTTCTTAGAAATTTGAAGGGGCCTTTCAAAAAGGGGAAATTCCAGGCTTGGTCTTGGAGTTGTGGAATGCTGTGATTCACAAAGAAGGGCATTGGAAGGTTTGGGAAAGCGGGGACGGCAGTTTGGAGCAGTCTACCAGCACCCCAGTGGGAAAGAAAGTCAGAAAACTTGGCTTGCTGTTTTTGCAAGCCTGTGTGGTCAAAAACTCAGCCCCCACTCTAGCTTGTTGTCCCTTTTCCCCGCCCGCCCGCCAGGCTCCCCCCCTTCCGGCCTTTGAGGAGGGGCCCTTCCCGCCCTTTTCCTTCCCCAAAAAGCATGGGCCAGTTAGTGCTTAAGTTCGCCCCCCGGGCCACTGCCCTTTAAAATTGCCATGCAGCAAACCACGGCTGCGCCCCGCCCCTTGGCGGAAAACCCCTTGAAGACCAAATGTAAAAGTGGCCCTTACTCATCAACTATTTTGTTTGCACACACTGTGCCCCACAGAGAAGGGCATTGTGCATGTGTGCTAGAAAAAAAGCCCCTTTTCTTTCGAAAGCACCCTTTGGGCTCTGCCTGGGACAGTGCAGGGGGCTCTGCCCGGGGGAGTTCCCGGGGTGGGGGAGGGTTTTCAGCCTCCGGACCGCCAATTGTCTTCAGTGGGTGCCCTTGCCCTACATGGGCTTAAAGAAGGCAAATTATGCCCTGTGGTGGCCCCCCTGTTTACCGTTACCCAAAAAGGGGCAGTTTATCAGAAAGTTCAAGGCTGGGCTCTTGGGGGGGGAAAGTGATTCATTCGAAAGGGGATGCCCCTGGGATGCAATGCATGACGGGGGCTCTAGTGAAGGGAGGGAGCCCAAGGGGAACCCCCCAATCCCTGCTTGGTTCTTTGTGGGTACTCTCTTGACTTTACACAGAGGTGGCCTGTGGTTCTCAGGGGCCCATGTCTTCCGTGGACTGCAAAACTATGTCTCAAAGAGAAGGGGAAAAGGCTGTGCTGGGCTGTAGGAGTTTAGGGGGGAAAAAAGCACACAAACTAAGTTGGAAACCCTCTGGCTTGCAGTCCTTTTGTCGAGTGGGGTTTAGGCCTCAGAGTCAGACACCCTGTGGACTCTGGGTTTTCCCCTGGGCTTTCCAAAATGGGGTCCGAAGAAAGGGGTTTTTCCCGGCCGTCTCCTCAGGCCATTCAGCCACGTTGGGCGCGGAGTTCTTTGGCAATGTTCCTCCCCTCGGAAAGGGCCTTTTGGCCTCAGACTCAGGCTTTGTGGCCCCCTCCAGCCCTCTTTTTCCCCTTTTGGGTTTCAAAAAACTGTGGCTCACTTTAAAAAGGGAAGAAGGTTGGTTTTTGGGGAGCAAGCACTCCAGTAGTTTCTCTGACAGTTCCAGGCTTGGGTTTTTGGGGGTGGGGGGCTTGGGGGGGGTTTTCCTTTGAAGGGCAGGGTTTCCGGGGGAGGGGTAAATTTCCCGGAACCGGGGCCGGGGGCCCCCCCCACTCTTTCCACTGGGCTGCCAGCTGTGGCTCAAAAGAAAGGGGAAAAAAGTACCAGTTTTCGTGGTGGTTTGGCCCCCACCATTTATAAATTTGAACAGTTTTTTCCCAAAAATTTAAAGGGCTTGCCCGTTGGGGGGTTGTTGGAGCTGGGATTCACAACAAAAGGGCCAAAGGTGGGGTCGGGGTTTTCGGGCCGGGATTCAATTTTCCCAAACTTGTGGCCCCCGCCATCTTTCCTTGGGAGCCAAACACTGTTTCCTCCTTTTGGGAAGGGGGGGGAGGTTTTGGGGGGCCGCCTTTCCCGTAGGGGTTTCCCCTGACAGTTCCAGGGTTGGCCTTTTTGGGGTTGGGAGGGAAACTGGGATTTACAAAAGAAGGGGCCTTTTGGGGTGGGGGTTTCTGGCCGCAAATTTAATTACTCCCAGGGTTGTGGCCTCCACCACTCTTTCCTCTGGGAGCAAAACACTGTTTCTCCCCAAGGAAGGGAAAGAGGAGTTGGGTTTCCAGCCCCCCCATTAGTTTTTTGCAAAGTTTCAGGCTTGGTCTTGGAGTTGTGTGGGGGAAACCCAAATGTGGGTTCACAAAAAAGGGCATGGTTAAATAGACTGCCCGGGCCCGGGAGTTAGCAAGTCTACCAGCACACAGTGGGGACTTGGGGAGGGGAAAAGGGCAGACTCAGAATGTGGCTTGCTGTCCTTTTTGCAGGCAGTGTTTGGTTTCCCGACCAAAAATCAAGGTTGAATTTGGCCCCCCTCGCCGTCTTTTTCCCCTTTGGGGTGCAAGAGCCCTGTTTCACACGGAAGGGGGGGTTTCTGTTTTTAAAAAGGGGTTCGGGTTTCTCGTACCGCACCACCAAGGTTTTTTCAGGGAAAAAGCCATGTGGTGCATGCAGGGGAGGGTTTGGGGCCGACCAGACTCAAGGTGATTGGCCTCCTCCGGCAACTCAGTCCCCTGGGCTGCAAGACACTGTGGGCCCAAGGGGCCAAATGCCATTAAAATTTTCCCGTCATGCCCTTTTGCTCCCTCCTTTTTTTTTTGGAGCTGGCAAGGGGCCCGCCGCCCCTTGGCTCTGTGCTGTTTGGGGCTTCATACTTGCTTTGTGGGCCCTGACCGGAGTGGCCGCCCTTTTCTCTGGCCCTTTTGGCGCGGGGCCAGAGTTTGTCCCCTCCTTGTTTTTGCCAGTGGGGTGGGCCCGTGGGGTGTAAAAAATTTTAAACCAGAGCAACCCAAAACCCTATCCCCCTTCCCTTTCCCAACCAAAAATTTGGGCCATTGGCTTAGAGATGCGATAAAATTCTTCGCTCCTCAGAAACAAGATGTGATGAGTGCTCCCCAAGTTCTTCATTCTCTATTATTTGGACTACATGATTAAAACCATCTCGGGGGGGAATTTTATTTGGGGAAAACCCTTGACAAACATGGTTCATGGGGGGGCCACGGATGTACAAATACTATTTTGTGTTTTTTTGGTCCCCCTTTTCCAGTTGTAGCCCTAAGTGTCACTATGTTCCTTATTTTTTGGGAAAAAAAAAAAAAATAAAAAACAATTTCCCTCCTGAGGTCACCACAATTTCCAAAAAAAACTGCCCCTTTGCAATAAGGATGCAAAAAACAGTCTTTGAATTTTCTTGTCCTGGATTTTTAAAGTGTATTTAAAAACACAATGAGATACACAATAAGACAGGCAAATGTTGCAACATTGTTTTGGTTCCAAAATAAGAGGGAAAAAAATCTGTACTTTTTTGAAAGGGCAGAAACACCAAACACAAAGAACAGAGATTTACAAACACACACACACACACAAACAACACACCAAAAAACGCACGCCGCACGGGACGACGCACGCACGCACGCACGCACGCACGCACAATTTGTATGAAAAATTTTATTTTGTGTTTTAAAAACCTGTATTTTGCACAAAATGCAAGGTGTTTTAGATACAAGATATGAGGATTGTTTCAAGCAACCCCCCAAAACTGATTTACTTTCCTTTTGTTATGTAAAGCACATTCAAAGAGGAAAACACAGAAAGACTGGTGATGGATCAGGAAAAAAATGAAATCTCCTAGTCATTTCCTTTCAGCAAAAATGTTGCCATATTGTTCCCGTTCCCCTTTCTGATAATTTCCACAAAAGAGCTCTCTCCTCCATTTATAGGATGAGAAGCAAATTTTTCTGTTCCTCATTCTCACACGTAAGGGGACACATAAGGGAATTTCATTCTACATATACGTTGCTTGTTGTTTTCAAGAGACTTTCTTTCATTTCTGTATGCAACCTATTTCCTTCCCTTTTGGGGGTTTCTATCAGGGGTGGATGGCCATCTGTTTTTGGGGGGAAATATGATGTGGGCTCCTGATTGGCAGGGGGGGTTTGGGCTGGATGGTCCCTTTAGGTCTTTTCTAATCTGTGTTTTTATGATTCTATTTGTTTTTTCCCCTGTCTAAGTCCCAATGGGGGGCTTGTGGATGTGATGGAAGCCCGAAAAAGGGGGCATCTCTGCATGTGTAATTGTTGCAGTCATGGTATCTTGCATTCAAGCAATTTGCTTTTCCCGAAATACAGGGATCATTGGACT
>JAWVWN010006295.1:0-12674 GCA_037367305.1 Phrynocephalus vlangalii | reverse complement strand
GAGGGAAAAAAATAATTCCAAATAGGGTTATAATCTTTGTAAATAGAATAATGATTTCTTGCCCCCTTTTAGTTCTTTGGATGATTAAATTTCGTAAACCAGAAAAATTAAAACCTGTATTCTCCTTTTACAGAAAACTAAAAACTAACACAAAACAAAGGCTAAAAAAGTGAAATCATTTCTGTCTGGAACCAGAACTATGTACCCCTGAGAATGAGGAAAAAAAAAAGCCCCCGGAAATAGTTTGTAGGAGTAATTTTCGATCACGGAGTGGTAGAACAAACCCAAAATTTGTAAAAATAGAAGACAATTCAGTGCATGGAAACCAACTGATTCCAAATTTAATAATGGTTAGATTCCCAATTTTGTTTTTTGTCAGTTTGTTTTGTAAGGGGGTGTGGGGGCTCAGCAGATTTAGACTCCAAAAACTTTTGACTGCAAAGTCGCGCTTGGCGGTTTTAAATCCTGGGTGCCACGCAGGGAGTGGTCCTCTTTTTAACCCAGTCCTCCCAACCTGCAGTTCAAAGCATGTAAATTAAGTAGATAATAGGTACTGCTGAAAAAAGGGGAAGGTAAACGTTTTTCCTTGCCCCATCCCAGCACGGGACCATGGACTTGCAAACCCTGGATCTTGGGCTTGAATATGGAGAGGGACCCTCCCCTAGGTCGGAAGATGCAGCATGTGGGTGGCGGGGGGGGGTTTACTTTTTATTTATTTTTTTCCCAAGTGAGTTATTGCGAGCACTAACTCTAATTGCTTCGTGGCGAGCAAAAAAAAAAAAAAAAAAACCCAACAATTTGAAAAAAACTCCTTATTAAACATTTAGCAACACAAAAGAAACTAAGCAATTTTTTATAAAATCCCAACAATGGGGAAGTCCTGAGTGCCTCTAGAAAAAGGCCCATATTCAGATCCAATCCAAGGAAAGGAAAAAAAAACCCCTTGAGTATTCCATGGGGTAATTTAAAATCATAAAATTTTAGAAACATAGATTTGGAAGGACCTAAAGGGCCCATTAGTCCCCCCCCTGCCACGGAAAACCCCCATCACAATATTTAAAGCGGGCCCCACCGCCTTGCTTAAAACCCCCAAAAAGGAGACCAACCCCCCTCCAGGGCAGCAATTCCACTGCCGAACGCTCTAAGTCTGAAGTGCTTCCTAATGTTCAAAGGGAAAATCTTTTTCCCTGTAGTTTAAAACCATTGCCCGGCCCAGTCTCTAAGCCAGGGGAAAACAAACTGCTCCTTTCAATTGACATCCTTTCAAATATTTAAAAATGCTGTTTTTCCCCTTCTCGTTTCTTTTTGAAAGGCAAAAATTCCCGCCCTAAGCTTTTCCCAAAAAAGGGCATTTCCCCGCCCTCAACCATCTGGTCCCCCCTCTGTCCCCGTTGGGTTTAAAACATCCTTTTTAAATTGAGTTGCACAAAAGGGAACAGTACTCGGGGGGTCTAAAGGGGAGAGAATAGAGTGGTATATCACCCCCTTGTTTGACCTAGTTTTTTTATGAAAAACCAAGAAAGCATGTAAAAGGGAAGGACCAAAACCAAGAAGGGATTTTTTAGGATGTTTTTCTTGTTTTCCCAGTGGGGGAAATGCAAGAAAAAAAGCCCGTGAGGAGGAGTGAAGGGATAATGTTTGAGGGAAAAATGCACTGACAAATCAAAATGATTCCTCCTAAAATTGGGGGGTAAACATAGCTATTTTCAAACCTTGGGGGGGCTTTTTAAAAATTATTTCTTTTGGGCCATCCTTACTTTAGAATTTATTTTGAGCACCACAACCCCCCCCCCGCACGCACGCCGCACGCAGGCAGCACCCACAACCCAAAAACACACACAATTGGCACATTGTCTTCCAGCCCATTTGTCAGTTTTTGTTTTCAGTTTACCCATCCCCTGATTAGGCGTTTTCCAAAGAAAAACTTTTTACAGTGATAATTTTGCCCTCTTGGCAATTACTTCACTCTTTTTGTCTGTGTTATGTTGTGTTAGGAGTGGTAGAAAAAAAAAATTACTTTTGTTTTCGAAAAATAGAAATTTGTTTGACCACGCCCCCGAAAAAGGGGGCAAATGCGACAATACTGTACCTGGTGCTGGGGTTTTGGGTTTTCCCTTGTCACTCTTTGTTCCCCCTTTTTTCCCAAACAAGACACCATGCAGTAAGACGTATGTAAAAACGTCATTCTTTTAGAAAACGTGTCCCGGTTTTTTTTTTAATTTTGACTTTTTAGAAAACAAAATATCAAAAAAGATGTTTTAAGTCCCCCCCCCCCCCCTATAAAAGGAAAAAGGAAGTAGACAAAACAGTGTTTATCATGGTAAAAACCCGTGGGTAACACTTTTCATGAGTAAATTTTATGCCATGGGAAACTGAAACAGAGACAAAACCCTTGATTGCGACCACTTGTCACCCTAAAAAACTAGTCGCGGAACAAAGAAGGGGCGTTAAAAAACAATTTTTGAATGTGCCGGCCGTTTTTGTTTTAAACTGAAAATCTATGACTCAGTCAATGAAGTGGGCATTTTGGGCAAAAAAAAAGGTTTTGGGTTCCCCTTAAAAGTGAGTGAAAAATTCTTTCCATCTTGGTCTGAATTAATTCTTGCATATGCTACTGTATTTGCAAAGAGTTTTTCGAATGAGCTTTTATTTGTATTAATCAAATTTTCCCTTTTTGCGTAGAGTTAAATTTAAAGTTCAGTCCTTCTGGGCAAACGGTGGGTTTTTAAATTTGCTTGGAAAATGGTTGTGTCTCCCTGCTTTGATTAAATGCGCAGAGTAAAGGGAAAATTTTTTTTCCTTTGAAATTAAAAATAACTGCCATGACATAAAAAATATTATTAGAAAACAAGATGCTCATGTTAACAAGTTATTGCTTTAGTAATCCTAATAGACTTTACCTGGAAAACAGGGGAAAAAGGCGGAATAAAAATAAAAGTTATTATTATTATTATATTATTATTATTAGAAAGAAAAGGAGTAATGTGACATTTCCAAGATGCGTCCTCCCTGTCGAGAAGCACAGTCATATGAACTGGGATTAAAGCAACATAGAATTTTAATTTTTATACTCTTAGGGGATAGAGGGATTTGCTTTTGCATAAAGATGTGTAGGTGTGGTTGTGTGCTTCAAAGTTCCCAGAACACTTTTGATTTCTTTTGGCTGAATTAAAGGAGACAAAGCAAAGCAAAAGCAAAGTGTTCTGTTATATCCCGCCTCATACCATTTAAAAGTACTCTCTGGGTGGTTTAGAGTTTTTAATTGCAGTATGCAGGTCCCACATTGCCCCCCTCCAGCAAGCTGGGTACACATTTTACCGACCTCGGAAGGATGGAAGGCTGAGTCAACTTGAGCCTGCTACCTGGGATGGAACCCAAGTCGTGAGCACAGTTTTACCTGCAGTACAGGCATTTAAAAAACTGGCCATGGGGCTTGAAATGTGGAAGGGTAACACTTCCCGGTTTTCTGTTTCACACAGTTATAACTATTGAAGTTAAAGGGGGGGGGGGAGCCATGGGGCCCATCACAAAATACAAATGCCAAAGGCTAGGCTATAAGTGTTTAATTTTACACGTGTAATAAAATAACAAAAAAAAATCATTGTGAGCTTTCGGGGGTGCAATACACTCTTTTCCAAAGCATGTACCAAAAGTCCAAACATGGAAAATATGTCCTTTGCCAGGGGGTCATTCTTAAAAGTTCTTGGAAGGATGATATTTGGCCAGTCAGTTTTCTTAGATGAGGCGGGAAAACACGAGGTTTCTTTTGGAATAAAATTGATTGTTTCTAAATGAAATGATTAAAATATTTATTATTCGTTTATTTTTAGATTTATAACCCGCACCAATATCCAAGGGAATCTGGGTGGTGTACAAAAAAGCAAAAAAACAATTAAAAACAATTTAAAAACAAAACAAAAAACAAAAACAAAACACCATTTTGGCATTTCGGGCCATCTCTACTCACTGTTTTCCAATTTAGGCCTTTCTCTCAAATGAGTCACATTTTTGGTCCTTGGAAGGTGTGTGTAAATTAAGCAGAACTCCTGCGAATGGAGACTTATGGCATTTTGTCCCCCAGAAAATCTGGAAAATCCCTTCCCATTAAAGCACTGGGATCTTTGCTCTGTAAAAGGACTGGCAAATGGTGAGCAAAAAAAAACCCTGATGCCATTTTAAAATGGTGAACAGGAAGAGCAAATGCAAATTTAAAGTGTGGACCTTTTGTGTAACCAAGACAAATTTATCATATATTAATGGCAGTTCCACTAGTCCTGAAGGAACCAAGTTTGCAGGATGATAATTAGTATTTTCATGTTTATTTATTTTTTTTGTTTGCTTGCTTGCTTGCCTTTTTGTTTATTCATACACTGTTCATTTGCCAGGACCCCCCCCCCGGGGGTGGTTTACAACAGTCAAATAACAACAGTAATAAAATACAGTAACATCATAGAAAATCATAACACAAATAAAGTCATCATAACAACCCATAAAGAAACCATCTAAAAGTCTAAAATCTATAACAACAAACATAGCACTGTAATGAAATTAAAACTAAAAATAAAATCTACAAATAAAATAAAAAATATAAAGTCACCAGCCTTGTGTAATTGAAGGGAAACACTTGATGTATCTAAACCTTCTAAATAATATTTTCAGAACAAAGTTTAAAATGTCACCTGAGTCACACCATTGTATCAACTGGTGCTCTCTAAGGTGCAGAATGCTGGCCAGCAATTAAAGAAACTGAACATTGCCTTGGTGTCATGGAGGCGATAGATGCTGCAATGGACCTCTGGCCTCACGAGAAGGATCGTGTACACAATGATGACATCAGAACAAAATACAGCATTGTCCTATCATTGACAAGATGCGTTAAACCCGACTACACCCCAAAATAAAGATGGCAATACAATAAGAATTCACTGAATGTCATCTCCTCTTATGGTCAGACTGACATCTCATATTCTGTATGCTTTTAATCCAGGAGAAAACGTCAGGCTGGTGCTATTTCAAAAAAGACCCTGGAGGTGTGACTGTTACTTGACAAACGGCCAAAGGCAGGCTCTCTTGTTTTTAATCTGTTTCCAACATGTACTGCAATGCGTTGGTTCAGACATTGAATAAGCAACCAAAATATCTTGTCACGCAGCATATAAGTCAATTAGCACTGAAAACAATTGTTGAAATTTCAAGTGAACAACAGTTAGAACAAGGTTCATTGTTTGTTTTGTTTTGTTTTGCAGCCACAAGCCACTTCTTGAAAACACATCTGACTAAGGGCCTTTTACACGACCCTAAGATCCGCTGGCCACTTAAATTCGGACCAGAGATCTTAGGGGTTCGTCGCTCTTCCTTGTCCACCACCCTCCGCACTTCCTGGTTGATGGCTGCGTGAGGGGGAGGGTAGAAAGCAAAAAGCAAAGAATGCCGTCTTACCTCCGTTACTGTTCCCTCGGCAGCATTCAGATTCTTTAAAGGGGCGGGGGGCAGAAAAACAACAAACAGAAGCCAGGAGATCCCCGCACCACTATCCTTACACCGGATCAATTATTTTTCACATCCAAAAAGCAAGGTACTGAAAGCTGCGCTGGGACGCGTAAAGTCGGGGCCCGGGGGCGCACTTAATTTCTGTTAACTCCCGGAGTGGTTTGGGTAAACATTTTTAATCTCCGGAGCTGGGAGCATTTGCCCGGAGTTTAGGGGTCATGTATAAACGCCCTAAGAAAAAAAAATTAGCAAATGAAGAACGAAAAGTTTAGAGACATTAACAACAGGAAATACTTGGCAAAGCTTCTTTGTCAAATTAGGTTGTTGTCATTCTTGCTGATTTTGAATTTCTTTTAAAATTGAAAGAAGCCCAGAAGCTAGATGGGAGGCCTCATTTTGCTTTTGCAGTAAAACTTTCCAGAGAGCCCCCAGAGCAGAATAGCTACCAAGCTTCCCAGGACTCCACCCTTTCTCATTAACTGAGACTTAAAGTTCAATTAATTTATTGGAAATAATTAAAAAGTTCCTTTTCTTACAATGGCTTGAAATGACAAGTTTGTCTTTATTTTATTGCACCATACAAGCCATCGACCAGGTAACTACTGTCACCAACTAATGAAAGAGGGGGACAGAACATAAAATCTTAGAGTTGGAAGAGACCTAAGGGCCCACCCAGTCCAACCCCCTGCCATGCGGAACCAAATCACAGGACTCCTGACAGATGGCCATCCGCCTTCTTTAAAAACCTCCAAAGAAGGGACTCCCCCCCCCCTCCTTTGGGCAGACATTCCATTGCCAAGCAGCTCTAACTGTCATGAAGTTCTTCCTAATGTTTAAGGGAATTCCTTTCGGTAGTTTGAAGCCATTGCCCGAGTCCTAGTCTCTGAAGCCATGGAAAACCAAACCTCTTCCCTCTTCAATGTGACATCCTTTCAAATATTTAAACATAGCTATCATACCCCCTCTCAGCCTTCTTTTTTGAAACCCTTTATCAATGGAGAAGCTCTCTTTGAATGTCGGGAAAAAGGGGAAGGACTGATTGGTTGCTGGTAGATTGACAATCACCTCACCCCAGAAAAGTCCTTCCCTTGACAGGCACCATGTGAATTTGTAAATAAAACACCACTATTGACATGGTGGGAGACTTCAATGACTAATTTTTGAAACCAGTTTCTTTGCCTCCACCTGTACCGCAAAGAGCTTTTTTTGCAGTAACCTGCTGGTCGGCTTGCTGAGGCGGGAATTGGGGGCCTTGCATTGTCCTGGCTCTTTTCCCTTTCCCTTGAGGGCCCGGACTCAGAGGTTCAGCTGGGTGACGATTTGTCGGCTCCTTGGACACTCCCTTGTGGGGTGCCCCAGGGGTCGGCAATATCCCCATGCTGTTCAACGTTTAATGAGGCAACTGGCGGAGGTCATCAGGAGATTTGGAGTTCACTATCATCAGTACGTGATGACACGAGCTCTATCTCTACTTTTCGTTTGCTGCAGAGGAGGCAGTTCACTCCCTCGACCTGTCCCTGGAGGCGGGTCCTGGAATGGTCCAGGATTAACCGGCTCAAGCTGAATCCAGGGGAAGACAGACATTCTGTTTGGGGCGCCTCCTTGGGTACAATGGCCCCCCCCCTAGACGGGGGGTTGTTTCCCTCCAGCCTCCCGGGACAGGGCCAGGATCTGGGCGTGGTCTTGGATTCAGCCCTCTCCTGGAAAGCCCAGGTGACGGCGGTCTCCTGGGCGCATTTATCCATCTCCGCAGGATCGCCCAGATCCGACGTACCTTGATGAGTCCTCCCTGAGAACAGTCGTGCAGGCCCTTGTGATTTCGAGGATCGACGATTGCAATGCCCTCTATGTGGCGTTGCCCTTGCCCTTGTCCCGAGGCTCCAATGGGTGCAGGGAAAGCGGCGGCCAGGCTGGTGGTGGGTGCTAGAGATTCGAGCACATCACCCCCGGGCCCGGCTCGCCTGCATTGGCTTTCCTGTTGTTTCTGGATCAGGTTCAAGGTCCTGGTTTTGATTTTCAAGCCCCCACGGCTTGGGACCCCGGTAAACCCGTCGGAGCGTATCTCTCAGAGATCGATGGGACCAGACCCACGAGAATTTGCGCAGGTGCGCTCACTTAGGGTAGCAACACCCCGGGAGGCACGGAAATCGTTCACGCGTAACCGGCCTCTCTGTGGTGGGCCCCACAATGTGGAACAATTCCCAGTGAGCTGCGCCTTGCAGCGTCCCTGCCCGCCTTTAAAAAAGCCTTGAAAACCCATCTGTTCAAGGGGCATTGGCGACCTTTTTGTTTAATTTTTCCTTCTTTTCCTTTCCTTTTCCTTTTTTTTTTTTTTGTGCCCCCCATGCCCTCTGTGCAGAGGGTATTGTACCCTCTCATTTTTTTATTGATGCCTCTGATTTTTATGCCTGTTTATTGTGGCTTTTTTTTATTGTACACCGCCCGAGTTTCGCTATGGAAGAGGGGGGGGTTATAAATATATATAAAAAAATAAATTCTTTTTACACAGTTCTCCACAATTTCTGTGAAGTTATCTCCAGAAGCATCTTTTCTGTTGAACAGCCAAAGCACACAGATGATACAGCAATCCAAGAACAACGGTCTGATTCTTCAGAGAGAAGCCAAATTTTGCAAAAATCGTTGTTTCTCTTGAGAGATTGAAACGTTTCGTGCTCATCCAGGGCAGTCTGAGGAAAGTAGTTGTGAGTCCTCCCTTTTATATTTCATTTTGACCTATGTCATCCCGGTCTGAAATGCCTCATAAGATAAACAATGGCCTGGAAGGTTCATTAGGTAGACAATAGTCTCTATGGCCTTTAGGTGAACTATGGATTAAGGTATGAAAACCCTTAAGTATGGGTCATTAGCTATGGCCTTGGTGGTAGAGGGGGTGAAATATATTTGATTTGTTGGGTGTTGTTGAAATCATTGCCTGATAAATGGCAGATAGACTGTGCCTGAGCGCCCCCGCCCCCAGCTCTGTTGAGTTTTGTGGCAGTATAGGCATTTAACCCCTGCACCACAAAGTCCTTTTATATAGGGACCACAGCCAGTTTGGAGGAAAAAAGTCTCCAGCAGGGCCTTCATTTCTGCAAACAACACTCCCCGCCCCGACTGCCAACAGGGCAAGGTGGGAATAACAAACCTGGCCTGGTGCCCTGTCTGAAGTGAGAAGGCGGGGAGGGTGGGTGGACAGGTGGATGGTGGCTGCCAGGTAGGCATGGGAGAAGGAGCCAGGAAAGAAGGAGAGAAAGGGAGGAGACAGCTTTGGGGACACGAAGAAGAGATGGGGAAATGAACTGATAGGGATGTTCACACCAACAATTCAGTAGGGGATGTTTTAATATGTCCTTGGTACAAAATTAAAAAAAAGCCTCTGGGGTGAAATGTTCCACAGTTGGATGGGAAATGATTTGGTTAAAGGCCATGTGTCATGTAAATGGAAATTTGTGCAGTGATGTAACTGGGGAGTAACGGAGAATATTTTTCCAGGTGTAAATCAGGGCCTTAGCTTCATTATGTCTAAAAAGGTAAATGAGAAATAGGATAATTAAAAATCCAAAAACGTTGAAACTTTACTGTGCAGGAAAGAAGAAACCCAGCACTAAGTCCATGTGCATGTTTCAAATCTGTTCTTGTTATCAGAAAGTGTGTCTTCAAAACGCAGGTGACCTGTTAGTATTGTCTCTCTTGCCGCTCTTTCTCATATCCTGACAATAATCAGGGAAGTCCCAATGATCCGTGGGTGAAACTTTCTTCATTCCCTCCGTTGCTTGGTGGGATGATAAGGAACAGTAGAAATAATTAATATGCTAATTTGGTGCACTTGATTAGCATAATTAGTACACCAATTTGCATATAATGGGATCATGCGGTTAACATGCTAGGTTGAGGAGATACTGTGACTGTTCCCAGAGAGAGGGCGTGAGGTTACTACTGAGAAGAGCAGGAGGCTGCTACAGTTTTGATATTTACAACCTAGAAACACATGGTCACAACTTGGTTAAAGAATCTGTTCTTATTGCTCTTTTACATGGATAGTAAAGCTGTACGGAGGGAGATGTGATAACACTCGTCAAATGCTTGAAAGCTGCCACAGAGAGGAAGGGAAGGATCTCTCTCTTTTCAATTATATTTATTTATTTATTTATTTTAATACTTATATACCACCCATCTTCCAGAGGAACTCCAGGCGTTCACAACAAGGATGCAACCAAAGGATACAGTAAGAGCAAAGCAATAATAATAGACTAAGAGCCTTTGTACATGACCCTAAACGCCGCAGCAAATGGCTGCAAGCTCCGGAGCTTACAATGACTTCCCCACCAGCTCCGGAGTTTGCAGGAAATTAAGTGCGACCACGCCCACCTAAGCGCGTCCCAGTGCACTTTTCTTGTACCTGCTCGAGGAGGGTGAAAATCGCCAGGTCCGGATTTAATCTGGTCAGTGCGGGGCTCTCCTGGCTTCTGTTTGTTTTTTGCCTCCCGCCCCTTTAAGAGAAGGGGCGGGAGGGAAAAAAGCAAACAAAAGAGAAGGAATCAGCACGACGGAGCTCCGGCAGCTTCTCCAAGGTGAGTCTGCATTTCCCCCCACACTTTGTTCCTCCATCCCATCAGCAGACAGGTGCTGAGTGGTGTGGAGGAAGGATGAGCAACGAACCCCTAAGATCTCTGGGCCGAATTTAAGTGGCCAGCGGATCTTAGGGGTCGTGTGAAAAGGCCCTAAGTTAAAACTTCATGAGGAAAACAACTTTAAAAAACTACTAGAAAAAAATGGTCTGATGGCGGGGCAGAAGAAAGAAGGAAAAAAAAATAACTGTCCTCAAATGCCTCACAAAACAGCCAGGTCTTTAAGGCTTTTGTAAAGGTGGGCAGGGACTGTGCAAGGCACAACACACTCGGGAGATGGTTCCAAAGCACAGGGCCCAGCCACAGAGAAGGCTCAGCTGCATGTCGTGGTTTTTTCCGAGCCTCCCTGGGAATGGCCACCCAAAGTGAGAACGCCCATGACATTCTGGTGGGTCGGGCCTCAGTTGATCTTTGGAGATTCTCTCTGCAGGTATTCAGGTAACAAGCGTGGAGGGTTTTATAAATTTAATTATCCCTTGAATTATCCCAGAGTGCAAGACACATAATAATGGGCTCAAGTTACAAGAAGCTGATTTATGGTGAATATCAAGAAAAAACTTCCTATATGGTTACAGCAGCATGACAACGGGACCAATTATCTATCTTGGGAGGTGGAAAGAGTGCTCCTACACTGGAGCAAAATTGCACAGCCATCTGTCAGATCTGTTTTCTGTTATGGATTCTTGCATTGAACAGAGAGTTGGACATAATGGCGTCCAACTAAACCAGAGGTCCTCAAACTACAGAGGTGCACCCTCCCGCCAGCAGTCCTCAGGCTTGGCCACGGGACCCACTCCATCACAGCCGTCTCTGCCACCACCTGCTAGGCGAGGGGTGAAGCAAGTAGGCAGGCAGGCGTGCGGGCAGGGTGGCTGCGGCACCCTCCTCCTCTTCCTCCTCCTCCTACTCCTCCTCCTCTCCTCTCCTCCAATTCTTCCTCGCCTTGCTCTGGGCCACCGCGGGGAGAGGTAAGGTGCGTGTGCGCTACTGTGCGCACGGCACGCACACACACACACACAAATGCCCACCCAACGCACCTTAATTGTGTCTTTCATTTCTCAAATGGTCAGCGGTCAGGAGCTGGAAAGATGGGCTACCAGAAACCCTGATAGGGTTTTCAAGGTAAGGGAGTGGTAAAAGTGTGGTTGCCCCGTCAAACCCCTGCCCTGTTCGGGGGAGTTCTAGTGTGTCACTCTTTCCATACACCACAGGGGCCCATTTCCTATTTGTTAGATGTCCCAATGCTCATATCTGGGTTTTTCAGACACAAAAAAGTTTAAAAATTCTTCTTTTAATAGATGTTTAAATTTAATTTGGGGCAAAAAAATTTCTAAGTCTGGGAGTTCTGTGTTAAAACTATGTTCTTTAACCCACACCAGTTCCACTAGGTTTGATGCCCCTCCCAAAAAGTTTTGGGGAGTTTCCCCAGCAAAAAGAGAAAAAATTATAATGCTTTATCCTAAAAAGTTTGAAAAAAAAACTATTCTTTTTTTAAAATTTGGTCCCCTCCATCAACCCCATTCACTGACCCTCGCTGCACAGGGTTAAATACCGTACTGCAGGTAAAAATTTGTGCTCACGCTGGGTTAAACCCCCAGGTAGTGGTATGGTGCTGGCTTCCATTTTCCCGGGTCGGTAAAAAAGGAGTGCCCAGTTTGCGGGGGGGGGGGGGGGGAAAATGTGTGCTGCATTACTGTAATTAAATTGAAACTGCCCAGAGCTATTTAAAAGGGGGTTTGGGGGGTTTAAAAGCAGCCCCTTTGTTTTTGCTTTAATATTTTGCCCTAGTTTTCCAAATCACACAAAACCAAATGGGGTGGGCCCCCTGGAGAGTTACTTTGGACTCTTTAATTTTCTTGAATAAACGTCTGCTCAACCCCCTTTGATTTTATTTTTTTTTATTTTAAATTTTTTTATTTTTTTACACCCGCGCAATGTGGCCATGGGATGGGGGCCATGCAAATTTTTTGGAGCCATTCCACCAATTGCTTTGGGCCCTTTGGGCCGGTTTTTATGAGACTTTGGGATGTTTCCGTGGGATAAAAAGCCCCCTATAAAAACCCCAGCCTAGCCCCAGCCCAACCCTAACCCATACGCCAGTTTTTTGTCTTTTAGTGGGTCAGGGCACCAGAGGTGCGCCCATAAAAACACCTAACCCTTTCCGTAATAAACCCAACCCCAGCCCCCTTTCCCCAACCCCCAACCTAAGCCCGTTTTGTAACTGCATTGCAATACCGCAAGTAATGTCTTCTTAGTTTAGCAGAGGGCGCCGCGAGGCTTCTTCTCTCACCCCCGTCACCTCCAAAGTTCCCAAAAATCTGTACGCCGTTGTTCCTTTTGTGAGCTAGAGGCACCCCCAAAAAAGGGGGCCTTGCCTTTACTTGGTACGCAAGGCTACAGGTATTTCCCCTTTCCCTTTTCCCCTTTTTAGCGGGCCAGAGGAGGCTCACCCCAAAAGGGGGCCTCCGGAGCTGCTAAAAAGCCTTCCCCTTTGTAGGGGCCGGGAGGACCACCCCAGGAGGGCCTCCGGACCCCCCTACCCTACCCCCCCCCAAA
>JAWVWN010006294.1:0-33848 GCA_037367305.1 Phrynocephalus vlangalii | reverse complement strand
AAAAAAGCTTGCAGTCAAAAGAATGAATTTTTAGATGAGGAGATTACGGTCTTGTTTCTCTCTTTATATGGCAAATAAAAATACATTCTATTTAAAGAAATGTGTCATTATACAGCACTAATGGACAGCTCAAAAACAAATATCTCATAAAAGTACGTATGTACATCAGTCCTCCATGGTATGTATCAAATAAGACGGTGTTATAGTCGGCATGCTTAGGAACAATCTATTCATTTTTAATGACACCTGCTATTTGATTCACTTTATATATGATATAGCATAAAAAGAAGCAGTCCAAAGAAAATGTATAACATCATTCAGGGGTATCATTACTGTGGTATGTTAATTTTCCATTATATTAACAGGACTGTGAATCAATAGAAAATGTTAATCATCCTGATCAGTTGATTACTACTGTATTGCCAAAGCCAAGATGTAGCTGCATTTCCAAGATATTAAAGGGGACACAAGACAACTTTTAGAGGCATTATTTTTACTCCATTGCTCATAAAGACAATCAGAGGAGTAAGTGGGTAAGCCTCAGTAAACTTAAAGGGAGTTGCTTTTGAGTAACACATGGATAGGCTCAAGCTGCTGCTTTTGGTGGCAGCCCCATGTTAGCATTACATCTAGTTTCAGGCTTCCTGTAGAGACAATTTAGTGTAAACCAGAAAGAAGGCATGAAGCTTCTTCAGCTGAAGTCAGACCTCTGGGTTTCTATCTAGGAGACTTCCATTAATGTTTTAGTAAGCTTTAAGAGCTCCGCTTTCAGTGGGGAATGCTTATTAGAGCATTAACAAATAATCAGATGGGCATTTCACAGTGAAAATGCTGCCATAATGTTCCAAAATGACTATGGAGACTTTCCTTTTTTTACTGAAATGGGCCGCTAATACGGTTACTTGGGCAGCTGGTTTTCTTTTAAAAAGGCTCATTTTATGGCAGCAGTATTTCCATCAAATTGTCATACAATGTGTCGAAGAAAACAATTAGCCAATAAAAGGTGCTGGACAGGTAATATTTGTATTATGAACACTTGCAGATGCAAGTTGCAATTTCTCTGAACAAATCAGTAACAAACAAGGGAGCAACACTCATCTTGGGAGTGTCCACAGCAGTGACTTAGGTTTTGTTTTTCTTTCATTTTCATCTTGCTCTCCTCTGCTATTTTGAAAGCCCGCAGCTCAAATTGTGTAAGGGCCAGGCCCCTTTGTGGATTAAGAGTCCAGAGAAAGTATGATAACTGAGATTTGCCCTGAATAATGATTTACAGAAGAGGTCCCTCTGCAAGCAGGCATCTGTCTGAACCACAACATCCTACCTCCCAGCAGCAGCAACCTTCTGCCCTTCTCATTCCCCTCCGGACTGTATTAAGCAAAAACCCACCCCTAGTGAGTTCTTCCTTTTCATGGCAACAAGAGAAACATAGGCAACATATGCAGCATCAATATGGTAAGTGTGACATGTGTTCATTAAAATGGTTTATGAGGCATTCTTGGGGATTGAACACGTTTTTCTGCATTGTTAAGTCCCACATTTACATTATATTGTTGCTATAAATGTGTAGCATAACAAGATAATATTCTGGTAAAAATTCTGCTTCTGATTTCATCTGTAGTAATTGCTGGATCATCCACATCCCATGCTTGATAGGAAATACTTTAAAATAGATTTTTTTTGTGTGGAACTTGCAATATTTCCTGGTTGGTTTTTTTTTGCTACTGTTTGTTCTTCCCTAAACTTACAAGATGGGGAACAAGTTGGGGGATAACAAGGAGAAACTGACTATGGGCAAGTAGTATGATTTTGCCTTCAGGAGTGGGTGGATACATCCCGAGACATATACATGAACATCAGATCTATAAAAGACAGCTGTAAAGCCACATGGTTAAATAGGGAATTGCCTTACAGGATGTCAAGATATTGATTCATCTGTCCCAGTATCTGGAAGTTGAATCATGACAACTGGACTTCTTTTCTTGAGGCGGGGAGAGAGCTTTTACAACTCACCTTAGGCATCTGCTTTTATAAAGAGGGGTTTGTGTGTGTGGGTGTGTGGGGTGGTTGTTGTTTGGGTTCCGGGTTTGTTTTGTACCCAGTCTTTGTTCCCAACATCTTGGTGTGTATGGTTTTAAATATTTTGGGCTACCCTTTGGGGCCCTTTTCCCCTTGATCTTGCATGGCCTTGGCCCGGGGTTTGGCCTGAACGGGAATTCAGCTCGGATCTCCTGCACTGTGACCATTATGCCCGGGAAAAAAGAAAAAAAAGGGACAGCAACAACCCAAGACATAGCTCAGAGGGAGAAGGTCAACAAGGTCAGAGGAGATAAAGGACAGGGAAACCAAAGGATTTGGAGATCCTTTTGAAGAGGCATTCATCCATGCACGGAGTTATGTTTCATTCTGCAAGTGGTTGTGGGGGGGAAAAATTCCCCAAAAGTGTTGGTAGGCAGTTTTTCAAGTCCTGATGTTTTCCTGACGCAGCCAAGGTTTTTGGGCGGGCCCTCTCATTTTCCAGTTTGTAAGGATAGTGAGAAGCTGGAGGCGGGGATTTTCCTGGGACTTCAAGCCACTACTTATACAAAACCTTGAATCATTTTGAATCATCATTTGGGAGTGAAGAAATCTGGGGAAAGAATGGAAGTCTTGAAAGCAAGGCCGGGACCTATTGGGGAGGCATGACGGTTTTTTTTGGGGAATCTTTACAGCTGCCTCCTCGGAACAGGTGGTTTTACAGACCCCCGGGTCATCATTTTTGAAAATATCCGCTTTTAAAAGAGGGTGAGCCCAATAAAAAGTATTTAGAGATGAGGAGTTCAGCAAGATGGGCGGGTGCAGAGGATCATGTCTCTGCCTCTGCAGCAAGTTTTTTTTTTTTCTTATTTTTTTTTTTGAACTCTTTTCCTTGCATTCTTTTTTTGTTATTTTTCTCTTTTCCTTTTTGTCAAGTTCTTTGCTGCTCCCCATGTCCTTTGGGGGAAGGGGGGGTTTTTTCCCCTTTCCTCCCTCGCTCTCCCCTTTGTTTTGTTTCCCCCAGCCCTCCCTTTGGGCAAGGCAGTTTTTTTCAAAAGCTGTTGGGCCGGGGGTTTGGGGTTCCCTTTGGGTTATCAGATCACTGGTACCTGGGGAGCATGGACTTTGGGTGCAGCATGGCAAAGTCCGGGGCCCGGGGGTGGGTGTTTCCATGACACCACGGGGCCCATGGGTCATGGTGTGGTGGCATTTCCCCTGGTGGGGCCCAAGGGGGTTTGCAGTGGGGGCTAGGTGGCTGTGTTCCTATATTCGGGGCCTTGTTGATTGAGGTGACATGGGGACGAGAGCACGGGTTAAGGCAAATGGCGGGAGGGGTGGTGTCAGTGTTCCGCTGAGGTTGCGGCCCCGTTCTCGACGAAGATGCCACATGGTTGCTTTAGGGAGCCACCACTACAGCCATAATGAATGTATTGGGGAGCTGCTTGTTTCCTTTTCCCGCTTTTTGGGAGGACTAGGGCTTTCTGACTAGGCCCCTGCTTATGGCTGGGGGGAACAATCGCTGTGTGACTCTTTGCAACCGGGGCAGCACTGGGGTGCCTGGAGGGCTTTCCGCTATGTGCCCACTGATGCCCCTTTTCACCAGGGGGTTTTTGAGGGGCCCGGAGTGGCAGGGGAAATTTTACATCATCATTTCCACTGGGGTTTTGCCTGTAAATGCTGCTGGCTGTCATCTGCCCCAACTGTGTTTCTTTCCTCGAGCCTCTTTAGACTGGGGAGGAGACTTTTTCCCCCGATTTTGTAACCATCCTTTACCCTCAATGGGTGCTGGGTTTGGCAGTTGTTTTGTTTTGTTGTTGTTGGTTTCTGGCGATGATTTTTTTCTTTCTTTCTTTAAATCATTTTATTGTTTTAGAAGGGTGGGGGGTTGTTGTTTATTTTTGCTTTGCATTTTGTCCTGGTTGGTGTTTTGTCCTTTTTCCCCCTTGTTCCCCTCTTGCAATGCCAATATTGTGGGTTTCCCCTATTTCATGGGTTGGGCCATGGGGGTTCACTTTGGCTGGAGGCCAATCGGGTAAGGATAACTCGGGCAGGCTTTGGTGCCTCCCCCGTTCTATCCCCCACCCAGGGTAAAAAACCTTTACCAGGTTTTTCTGATTAATGCCGGGTTGGGTTCATAATAAGACCCCCATCCCCCACGCTTGATTGGGGAGGATGGGAGACCTGGCCTTCATCGGAGCCTGGGTGTGTGCAGGGGGGGGGGGCATCCCTCTTCCAGCTGCCCCCCCGGGGGTACTATGTTCCGCATTGGGCAGGTGAGGGTGGGTGGTGGGGGGGGCTGTTTTTTTATGGGGAATTTTTCATGTCGCAAATCCGCAATTTGGTGTGCCGGGGTTGGAATGTCTACACCTTGTGGTGGGTCAGAGGAAATAGGGTTGCTCATGTCCCAAAACCCCGCGCCCCTGCCCCCCCTCCCGACTCCAGATTTCATCTCGGTGGCATGTTGGGGTTCCCCTCCCTTTTTGGTCTTTGGGGATTCAATGTGCATGCTGGGCGGACTTTTGGGAGCAGCTGGGGAATTCATGGAGACCATGGCCCCCATGAATCTGTCACAGTTTGTCATCGTCCCTCTCACAGGGTTGGACATACCATGGCCCGGGTCTTTGCCTCCACACCCCATGGGTTTTGTTTGGGAGTCGAAAAATTTGTGTTCCTGGCCTGTTCATGGTCAGATCACTATTTGTGACCTTTCCCGTCAATCAAAACCCACCCCAAGGAAGCTTGGCCCTTCCATCGGGGCCCCCCCCGAAAGTCCTAGAGCTTCTAAGTTCCAGGGGCCCTTTGGGGGCTTTCATAGGTCTTTGAGATCCATTGACTCCTTGGGGGGAAAAGTGGGGGGGGGGGGGTGTCACTGGGGTTGTGAACCAAAAGTAAAAACCAAAAATTTTAAATTCACAAACCCGGGTGGCAATTGTAAAAATTGTAAAATATGTTGATCCAATGGGGAAATTCAAAATGGTAAGGAAGTCCTTTTGTGGAGGATCTGATATAAAATTTTAGTGGATCAACATTATTATCTAGTTGTTGTAAAGTTATTTTATTTATTTTCTACAAACACCCAAAAAAAAATACATACAGTGCTTTCCAGACGCATTCTACAGTAACCCCCGCCCATCGCGGGGGTTAGGGACCTAACCCAAATCTGAAATTTCAAATTTTGATATGTGGAGCAGGGCAGGGGCGGGTCGGGGGGGGGTTTTTGGGGGCCCCCTTAATGGAAAGGGGCCTGCGGGGCCTTACCAGGGCCCCCGGGCCCCCCAAAATGGGTTCCCCCTGAAACCCGAAGTTACTTTAAGAAAACCGGGGAAAGGGAAGGGTAATGTTCTTTTTTTAAATTTTAATTTTTTAAATAACATCTATCTATTTCCCCCAATTAAACAAAGTAAATATTACCTTAAGTAGCACCAAAAAAAAGGGGGAAAAAAAAGGGAAAATTTTCTATGGCTTTTCATTATTAAAATATTTCTCTAGTTTTAAAAACCTCTAACTTTTTAAAGTTAAAAAAAGTATGAGCAAATGATCAATCCCTTTCTAAGCCCATTAAGCCAAATTTTCTTATATATAATGTGTAATTATAGTATTAAAGCTAAAAGATTTTTTTGTTTTTCAAAGTCACATGATTTAAATCTCTTCTTTTTAAGTTTTTTACGTTAGGGGTTTCCTAAAAAGCCCATATCCTAGCCTATAAGATTTTTCTTTTCCTTTTAATTTCCTTTTGCCCCCCCCCCAACCGGAATAAAGAGGTGGGCAAGGGGGGTTTTTTGGCAAATTTATTGACCCCAATAAAAAAGGGGCCTTAGAAAGAGCAAGAAAGGGGGGACCTCCGGGGTCTAATTAAATTTGGGTCCAGCACCAAACCCAAGAATTGGTTAAAAGTAAACCCTGGGGCATTTTTAAATTAAAAAACCCCTAGGGCTATTAGGGTTTTTACTATTTTTTCCACTCCCCCCAAAGACAAAATTAGTCCAAAATGAATAAAAAAGGTTTATTAAAAACCTTAAAAGAAAAAAAACCCTTGGGAAAGTTGCGAAAATTCCTTATCGTTGCACCCCCCCTAAAGCCGGATGGTTGCAAAAGGTGTCTCTTCTAAAAAAATCCAAAAATTTTTCTTCATTTTCCTTTTTCTGGTTTAACCCCAGACCTTTCAGAAGGAGGGGCAAAAGAATGGCAGTTGCCAGACCAAAAATAATCAGTCGGTTGGTTGACTACAATTTCTGGGGGATATTGGGATCTGTTTCCTCTAAACGGGACATTTTCCTTTGTTATTACCCCAGGGGGGGGGAAAAAGAACCCCTCCCGCAACCCGAAAGTAAAAAGCCACCATTATTTAAAATCCCAAAACTATAACCCAAAAACCCATGTCCTGTATAAAAAATAAAATAAATAAAAAAAATTTTAAATTAAACCCCAAAAAAAATTTTTTTTTTCCCCAAAAAAACATCTTTTTCTGGAAAATCCTTTAAAATATATTTTCATCTTTTTTTGTTTTTTGGGCAAAATTTTCCAAAAAATTTTTTTAAAAACATCAAATATCCAAAAGGGGACAAAAAGAAATATTTTGCCATCCTTTTTTTTTGAAGGGCTAAAATTCCCATTCTTTAATCCCTTGGGTGAATTTCCTCCAGGAGGCTTAAAAATTTTTAAATTTTCCAGTTTTTTTTCATCCCCCCTTTCTTTTTTTAAAATTTCCTTTAAAATTTTCCTTATTCTTGTTGTTTTCCCATCCTATTTCCCCCTTTTTTCCCCCCATTTCCATACTTGTTTTTTTAATTTTATGCAGCTGAGGGAAAGTTCTTTATAACCTTTGGGTTTCCTTAGACATTCCCTTTTAGATGTTTTTTTTTTTAATTTAAAAATTTTTTCCCTTCCTTTCATGGGGCCCCAGGGATTTTCAGCCCAATAATTTTTTGGTTACAAAAGAAAAAAAAGAAAGAAAGGAAAGAAAGAAAAGAAAAGGGAAAGAAAGAAAAAAAAAAGAAAAAGTTTTTAAAACCCTATATTCGTTTAGCTTTACCTTCCCTTCCCTTTAAAAGGGAAAAATTCCAAAAGAGCGGGGTTCAAATCTAAAGACCCCAAGGAACCTTTTACATGGAAAGATAATTTTACCACCGACCCCCGGTAATGAATTTAGTACCTTTAAATTTAATTTAAATTTTAAAAATTTTTTTTTAAAAAATTTATTGAATTTCTAAACTTTTCCTCAGGTTCCAAAGGCTCCTTTTAAATTCGGACCGAAATTCAAACTCCTTTGGGTTCTTTTTGTTTAGGGGTTTAAAAGGGGGAAGTGCAAGTAAAGACAATTGTGTCAAATTGATTTTTATTTGATTCTGATGAAAAAAATTTCTTTTTTTTCCCTTTGGGAAAGGCAAAAGGGTGACTAGGGTCCCCCTTTAGTTCAAAAATATTCTTAAAAAACAATTTGGAATATAAAATGAAAAAAATAGAAGAAAAAATTTATAAAAAAAAAATCAAAATAAAATTTCTTCTTTCAAAAAAACTTTTTTATAAAAATTGCATACCTACTTGTTTTTCTATACATTTCCCCAATGAATTTTTCTCAAAAAAAGGGAAAAGGGGGAAATTTAGATAAAACCCTTTTTTAATTTTTGCAGGCTTTATGCTAAAAGGGAAATTGCTAAAAAAAACAAAAACATTTTTTAATTTTTGGGTTTTTTACACCCCTTTCCCTCTGGCCACTTAAAATTCACCAAGTTTTAGGCTTTTTCCCTTTCCTTTTTCCTTCCCCCCCCTTTATTCCTCTTGGCGGGGGGGGGGAAAAAAGGGAGAAAAAAGAAGAAAAAGCAGCCGCTCCCCGGTTCTGCCTTTCTCTCTTAAAATTTACTCTTAAGGGGCAGGACCCCAAAACAAAAAAAAGAAAAAAGGAAAGGAAAGAAAAAAGGATAAAAAAAATTTAAAAGAGAGAGAAAGCGAGGGGAATGAAAGGGGGGGGAACCCTTAATTTCCGTTAACCCCGGAGCTTTTCTTTTTTAAAAGTCCAAGCTGGGACCTTTCCCCAAATTTTTAAGGGGGCCTTTTTAAAGGGGAGAAGAGGAATTAATTTTTCCCCCAGAGTCCATTGTTTTAAAAATTTATTTAATTAATATAAAATTTAAAAATTTTTATCAAAATTTTCCCCCCAAACCCCCCACCCCCCAACATCAAATCAACCCCGTTTGGAAAAAATTAGTTGAGGCAATTATTTAATTGCATATAGACACCGAAAAAAATTTAAATTTTTTTGTTTTGCAGGGGGGATCCCCTTTAGTACATTTCCCCCTAAAAATAGTGAGGAATAAAATTTACTATTTAAATGAATAAGGTTTTCTATCCCAGTTTTAAAATCTTTTAAAGAAACTATGGTTTAAATGGCATTTTTGTCTTCTCCCAGAAAATTTTTTTTGGAAAGGGGGTATTGGTAAAAGGTCTTGGTTTTTCAGAATAAGTCAAAACCACACAGGGGCATTTTTCCTTTTTAAGGCAAACACCCATTGCCGGGGGCCAAAATGGAAGAGATGTGCCCCTGTCCCCCCCCGCCCACCCGGGGCTCCCCCGCTTGTAGGAAAGGAAAGTGCCCCCCTTTTGTCCGCCAAAATGCCCGTGCCCCCCGCCGCCCCCCCCGCCGCCCCCTGCACCGATCGCTGCCCCCCGTGCGTCCCAAATCCCCCGCCATTCCCCCCAAACCCCCCCCCCCGCTTAAAACCCCCCCAAAAGAAAGCCCCCCCCCAAGCTTTTTTCCCCCCCTCCCCCCTCCAACCCAAACCCCCCCCCGATACCCTGCCCCCACCCCCCCCCCCCCCCCCCCCTCGTGGGCAAAAAAAATTTAGGCCCAGCATAAGAACCCCCAAAACAAAAGGTAGATGGTTTGGAAATGAAGCTAAAGGAAAAAACAAAATTTTAAAAATTAAAAATTTCCCCCCATTAAAAAAAAAGCTTCATTTTCCTTTTAAATAATATGTAAGGTTTTTTCAGATTATTTAGGGGGGGGGAAAAACCTTTTTGGTGGTGAAAAAAACATACTCAGCATTGAAAACGCAGCCTCTTTAAAAAAAAAAAAGCATGGGCCTAGGGTTATGAGCCCCAACCTTTGTCCCCCCCCCCCCTTCTTGGCTGGGTGGGCTTGCCAAAAAAAAAAAGGGCTAGGTGTGGCCCCCAAGGGGAAAAAATCCCCGCGCTGCGGCACTTTTTCCAGCCCTTGTGATCGCATGCCCGGGAAAAAGCACCCTTAGGTCCAAACGCTGTAACTGCCCAAATGCCCCCCACGACCACATTACCCCAACACAAGTAAAAAGGATTCAAAATAAAATATAATATGGCGGGTTTTTAAAATAAAAAACCCCTTTTGGGCTTTTAAAATATTTTTGCTTTCAGAAAAAAACAAACCGGGAAGAAAAACCCCAGGGGGGAATTTCAATGTTCACTGCACCCAAATGGGTAGGAGGGGAAATTAAGCAAATGTGAAAATATGCTTTTTTAAAAAAAGTTTTTTTAAAATTTTATTTTTTTCTAAAAAGGTTCGTTTCCCTTTTTTTATATCTTTTTGATTTGAAAAATCAGGCCCAACTTTTTTTTTTAAAAGGGATGCTCGCACAAAAGGCCTGGGACATGTGGACTGGACTGTTTTACGTTTTATGGAAAGGGGAAGGGCCCCAAACCCTGTTGAATGGCCTGCCTATGAAATGGCACCAAGGAAATATTTGGTATGGGTGAAAAAACAGCATTTTCACAAATTCCCTGTTGCTACGGGTTTGGTTCTTTTCTGTGCTCCCCCCAGAGTGGACCCCAGAGGGGAAAAAAATGCTAAGTTACATGTGCCACGGGACAAAGTGTTATTTTATTTTGGGGAATAAAGAAAAGGAGGTTCCTTTTTCACCCAGCTTGCCATCTCCCAAAAAACAAAACGGGTTTTTGGGATGTAAAGGGGAATTGAAAAAATCAGAACCAGGAAAATTAGGTTTTGGTGGAGGAAAAAAAGAAATTTGTTGCTTGGGAAAAAGGACTAAATAGAGCCACTTATTTCATGCACATTCCTGGTCCATGCACATGCTTTTCATTCACCTTTTTTCTCAGCAATTTTTTACTTTTGCAAAATTTTTGGCGCTCTGAGAATTTGGGGCCCCTCAATTTGTTCAATTTCTGAGAGAAGTTCAGTTTTTACAGTGGTAAATTATTATTTTCTGAGTAGAGATGGGTATGAAAATGAACTTTTGGTTCTTTCATTATTTTTTAATTTGCTTCATTACGTAACAAAATGAATAACGAACAGCCCATTCAAAGAAAAAGAAAAAACAAAATGGAAATTGTTTTCATTTCGTTTTTTTTTTGTTCCATGGTCCCTCCTCCTGGTTTGGGTTCCTGGCGGCCCCTGTCCTACGGCTGTAGTGCCAGGGGCGGAAAAAAAAAAAAACCCCCAACCAGCCCCAATACAGCTGGTAGGTGGGCAGGTGGCGGCAAAAAAAAAAAATTTTAAAAAAAAAAAAAAATAAAATAATAATAAAAATTAAAAAAATATAATAATAATAAAATAAAAATAATAAAAATAATTAATAAAATAATATATAATATAAAAATAATAAAAAAGGAGTGCGACCCCCCCCCCAGGAGTGGCCAGGTGGGGCACTCTAAAATGAAAAAAAATAAATAAATAAATAATTTGGTCCCAAACCCGGCTCCAGCGGGGGGGCGCGGTCAGCGTTTAAAAACCAAAATGTAAAAAAAAAAAAAAGGAGCACCTCCCCCAAACCCCAGGGGTGGCGGGGGTCGGCATCCAAATTCAAGAAAAATATAAAAAGTAAAACCAGCACCGACCCCCCCCCAGGGGCGTGGGTCGGTGCTTGAAAAAAAATAAACAAACAAACAGGTGCTGGTTGAGGTGGGCCCAAAAAAACCCCCCTCCCGCAGGAGCCGGGTTTTGCCCCTGCCACCACTCCCCCCTGCTGCCCAGTTAAGGACTGAACCAGTTCGATCGGTTAGGGTTTGTCGTTTTTTAAAAAAAAATTTATGAACCTGAACCGAACTGAACCAAGGGGGGCCCCCCGAAACAGACAAAAACCCCAAAACCAGGGTTTTTTTCTGTTTCATCCCCACCCTATTTCTGGGTAGAGTGGGCATGAAAATGTAAAAAAGATTTCATTTTTTTTTTTTTTTTTTTCAGTTTAAATTTCTTTTTCATTTCTTTTTAAAAATTTTTTTTTTTTTAAAAGTTGTTTTTGTGTACTCTGTGTTGAGGTGCGGGGGGTAACTTGATAAATGGGGAAAAGGGGGGGAATTTTAAAACATTGTTTTTCGCCCCAATGCCATTCAGCTATGGGGGTGGCAAAAAAAAAATTAACCCCCCGGTCCCCCGGAGGAAGCTTTTGGTGTTATCCCCTTTTACTCTCTAAATTTTTTAAACATTTGAAATTTCTACATGCACCTATAGTAATGAATGAGAGGGGGACGAAAAAAACCCCTTTTTTTGTTTCTTTTATTCGTTATTCATTTCTTTATGTAACGAAACGACAAATAAAAAATTGTGATGAAAATGGAACGAAATAAAACAAACCACGAAAATGGTTTTCGTTACATTTCGTTTAATTAATGGGATGCGATAAAATGGCTTTTTAAATGTTAAAAAACCCCGGGGTATCCAAAAACACAGCAATAATTTTTACTGTCTGATAATACCAGGAGGGGTTGGGGGGTCCTTAAAAACTTTTAGTCTTTTTTCAGTTTTTTTTTTATTTTTTTCCTTTTAAGGGGGTTGGGGACATCGACCCAAAAAGGCTCCCAGATGCCTAATATTGATTTCTTGGGGTTTTTTAAAACCCCCGGGGACACCAAAAAAAATGCGGTAATGCAAAAAATTTTTGAAATTTTACCTACCAAAAAATGGAGGCAACCCCTGTGTTTGGGGTTTCATGTTAACCCAATGCAGGGCCCAGGTTGGGGGGACTGGGGGGGATTTTGGGCACCCACGAGGGAAAAAAAGCTCTGGACCCCCCTCTCCTTCAGTGGGGGATTTTGGGGGTGGGTTGCTGTCTCTGCGACTTAGTTCAGTCCTGCAGCCCCTGGTGCGTGTGTGGTAACCTCTAGGGAGCTCTCCCCTCCCCCCGCAGTGCAGTCACTCTGGGGGCGCCTTGCCCCCCGGGGGAACGCCCCCCGTGCCTTTTGCAGCCCCCTGCATACCTAGCTATACTGTGTCTTCCCCAGCATCAATTTTTTTAGTGTTTTCCTTGGTGGGGGCGGGGGGGCCGGCACAGAAAATGCTTTAAAAATCGTCAAAAAGCGGGTAGAAACAAAAAAATGAAAAAACAAAAAAACGAAAAGAAATTTTTCCAAAAATTTCTAAAAAAAGGGAAATAAAACTAAACGGACCTTTTCAACGCAACGAAAAACCAAAAACACCATTTTTTTTTATTCGTGCCCATCTCTAGTAATGAAAACTATCGGGGACGAAAAAAAAAATTGTTCCCTTAGATACCCTAGGCTATAAGCAGCCAGTGGCCGGGGCCCAACAGTGGTTTAAAGGCCTAACATGGAAACCCCAAGAAATTGGGGTCCCCCATACTCGGGTTATATCCAGATGATGTTTTGGGGGAAATAGACCTATAAGGGTGCTAGCTTTGCTGCGGGGTTGAAGGGGTAGGGATGGGGTCAGCCTGTCAGTCTCGACCATATATCGCACACTGCATCAAATTTGGGTCTACGGGGCTGTTGTCACAGAAGTAAGCCTTTTCAAAGAGGGTCAAAGAAAGCCTACATAGAGTTTGCTGCGAAAAAACAGATTTTAAAAAAATGGTTTTGGAAGCTTTCCTGTGGTCCAATGAGACAAATAGACTTATTGGTTTAGATGGCATCAAAAAAGGGGTGGGGAAATACCAAGGTGGGGTAAAAAGGGAAAAGTGTTTGTGCCTCAGTAAAGAGGGGTGGGGGGTGTCATGGCTGGGGCTGCAGAGGCTGCCAGAAATGGGGAGCTAAGTTCATGAGGAAACAGAATTTTAAATGTACGTGAAATATTAAAAGAAAAAACATTACCCCCCCCCCCTTGGAGACTGGGCTGCAGGCAGTGCGTGGTACCTCACAAGACAAATGCCTCGAAAGACAAAATTCTTCATCAAGAATAAAATTTTTTGGCGAAAAGCTTTTTTGCAAGACGACATTTGCCTACTGCATGTATTAAAAAAAAAAAAGTCTTAGGGGGCGGCATTTAAATTCTGCTGCCCAAAACCTGGGGGGGTTAGAGTGTTTGAAAATTTCAAAAAGCCTGGTTTCCACCCTATTTTTCCGACCATGTAGCCCCCAATCCCAAAGTGTACACCTTTGGGAAAAAGCTAGGAAGAAGATGCCACTGTCCCCTTAACCTGGGTCTCTGCGCCAAGCCTTTTTAGCCAGAGCCTGGCGAAGGGGGTGGCAGCGGCTTGTGGGTTCACTTAGCCCCGTTTATTTTCAGTCAGGGCTGCAAAATAAACTGGGCTATGATCGACCCCAAAAGCCGCTGCCCCCCCCCTTTCCCCAGTCTGTGCAATGAGCCCCTGAGGGCCGGGCAAAATGGGCTCGTGCCAAAAAAGCGGGGTGAAGTGGGTGGTGGCAATTGCTTGTGGGTTCAATCCTGCCCAAGTTTTTCTGCCCTGACTGCAGGAAAAAAGGGGCTAGGATCAAACCCACACGCCATGCCCCATCACTTCCCCGGGTCTCTGCACTGAAAGGGCTGGGGACAGAGACCCAGGTGAAGGGGGGGGTGGCTGCCGGATGCAAGAAAGGGCAAGCCCCTGAAATTCCCCTTTTCCCCACCCCCCCCCCCCCGGGTTGGGTGCACCAGAAAAAGGGGAAAAATCTTTTCCCCTGCCCCAAACTAAAAAAAAAAGGGAGAAGTTTCCCCCCCCTTTGCGGGTTTGGGGGTAAACCTCTCAATCAACCATCAGCAAAAGGGTTGCTCCATGCGCCTTTCACGAGGGCTCTTTTGCAGATGTCAAAATAGTATCTGTTGGGCTCTTGGAGGTACCAGTTGTTTTGAGGGGGGTATAGATGATCCCTTAGAAATGCATTGAAAATTTATGAAATTTGGTTCCTTTCAAAGGATTAATTGGTGTTCAATGCTTTCCTAGGGGAAACTGTGCCTTTTAAAAGACAATTTTTTATAAAACGAATGGACCTGTAAAACGAATGAGGGGGCCCCACCACTGTGTTTATTGATAAAAACCCCCAAAACACCTCCAAAATGACCAGTTTCTAAAGAAGTTTTTGATGGCTGGCCCAAGCAGTCCCCGACCCCCTTGACATCTCGGGGGCACCCCTAAAGAAGGTGAAGGTGTGAAAGGGCCTAACTCCACTACTCTGTGATGTCCAGGGAAAGAGTGGCAGTGACTCCATGGCAACCTGTGAAGCTCTGGTAATCTATGCCCAAGTGGGATAAGGCAGTGGTGGAAAATAAGGGTGGCCACACAAAAATATTCACACTTTGGGCCCGATTTGGACATTGTCATTAGGGTTTGTACTCATTTTTTGTTGCCGGGTTTAGACATTAATGCTGTGTGTTGTTTATTTGAGGGGACAGCACATTTAAGTTTTTAAAAGTTGTATACTCATGCTTTACATTGTCCCAAGTGTCATTTCTTCAGGGGTTGCAAAAAAAATAATTACTAAATATTTACAAAATGTGGGGGGGTTTAAACTCACTCTGTGATTACTTTTGCATTGCAATTTGCTACAAGAAAAGGGTGCTCCCCCAAGCAAAGGTTTTTCTAAATTTTACCTATGGAAAGAGGGGCTAAAAAAAACCTCATAGGCTCCTAAGGTTTTCAGTGTTTTCAGTTCTACCCTGCTTCTATTGAGATCTTTGTTGGGGTTGCATGGGTCTGGGAATTGGGGGAACATTACAACAACACAGCGCAACAACAGAACTGAAAGGGATTTAGGGAAACGAGCTATAGTGGAATTCCCTCTCCTGATATACACAAACCCCCAAAAAATGAAGGGGCCATTTTGGGGCTTGGTTAGTCAGCACTGGGGAAAGGGGGTGCATAAAATCACTCAGAACAGGTCAGTTTTTGGGGATTGCCCTTAATTCAGCCTTTTCTTTTTGTGCCCCCCAAAAAGGATTTCATTACAGTGGAGCAATAAAGTCCGTTTGGGATTAGGATTTACTTTCATTAGGAGTTTGGGAGGGGGGGCAAAACTAATTCCCTTGGCGCATCCCCCCCTGTTGCAATTAGTCTTTTTTAAAACCACTAGGGGCTTTGTTTTAATAAGATCTACAGATGTTAACCACTTGATACGGCACGGTCCTTTTAAAAAGCTATTAAAGTTCATCTTTAAAATTGAAAATTTAAAATTGTGGCCCATAAAACCCAAAACTTTGTGTCATCTCGTTATTTCGTCTGGGGGGCAAAGCGGCCAAAAATAAAAGAAAAAAACACATTCCATAACGCTGACAGTGACGAACCTCTCTTGGGATCTGACAGGGGGGGGCTGAGCAAATACTCATTGAAAGGGGAAAAAAAGAACTGAGCAAGGGATGGGACAAATTGGGTCATCTTGGGAAATGGGTGATGACAAAAGGATTACCTGCAAAAGTGCATTTTTTGAAAAATTTTTAGAGAGAGTTTTTTTTGATTTAGTTTTAGAATATAGATGTGGCACTTTTGAATTTTGTAGTCCCTGGGGGGAAAATGATTACTACTTAGAATTTTTACTGTTTTATCCTTTTTAAGATTGCTTTCAAACCCGTTTAGATATTAAGTGAATACCCTTGTTTCCCCTTGTGCATTATTTTAATTCCTAACGTTTTTTAAATCAGTTTGCTTTTCTATTATTTTTAAAAAAATTTTAATATTTTACCAAGGGGGGCCCCTTTGGGTAGAATGGGCCGACTAAAAAATGGGTTTTCGTTTTTGTTTGGTCGTTTGGGGTCCGTTTGGTTTTCTTTTTGTTTTCGTGACATTTTTTGAAAAAAAAATTTTTTTTCTTTTTTCGTTAGAAACAAATGAAAAAATGAAAACGAAAACAAAAAAATTGTTTATTTCATTAGCTTTCTTTTTATTTCAATGCTTTTGCTGAAACGAAAACGAAAAACACGGAAATTGGTCATTTTGTTTTGTTTTCGTTTTTTTTTTTTAAAAAATTTGTTTCAACCGGGCTTCGTTTCGTGCCCATTTTTTCCCCTGGCAAAAAGGGGTGAGTTAGCAAAAGAAATGTCTTACCAAAAGGGTCTTTGCGGGTTTGGGAAATTTTTACCCTCTCCCCCCTTGCAAGGTTGTGTGCAGTTTTCCAAGGCACACCCAGGTTAAACTTCGGCTTGTAAATTAGACAGGTTAAAAACGGGGTTTTCAGAAGAGTCCCAGTGGCCCCCAGCATGATTCAAGGTTCCTAAGTATTTTGGGGGTTTTAAAGGGGTTTTATTTGGTGACAGAGGATTTTGCCTACTGACCTCTGGTTGCCTGGGTCAGTTTCCTTACAATCCATGCCTGGGTTTGTTTTCTCCCCTTTGCTTTCAATGCCATCTCTTCTCCCTTTTATTTTCTTTCCCTTTCTCCTCCCTCCATTTTTTCCTTTTTCTAAATTCTTTTTCTTTTTCTGCTGATGTTATGTCATTGGGAAAGAATACTATTGCTTCTTTCACGCATATTCTGTAAATGCTTTTGGGAGGAATCTTCCCTCGTACAATTTCAAAATTTTTTTCTTTCTCGTGTGAGGGGAATCCCATACTTTTTGGTACCAAAAGTGGGTTTTAATTTGCTATAGTTTGGTTTCTGCATGTTTTCCAAAAAAGGGGGTAAATTTTTTGGAAAAAAACTTATCATTCTGCTTTTTTTCCTACCATGGTTATACATATTTAAAAGGAATAGTATTACAACTCTAAAATTCCTGCCTGAAAAAATGTTAAATTATTAGAAAAAAAAAGGCGGCAGGCAGGCAGGCGGGCACTCTTGGGGAAAATGGCGAAAAACAAGTGTTGGACTGAGATGGAGACTCTCACGTCCAAGCCCCTACAGAGTCACTAAAAAACTCTTTGGGGTTAATATGAACCAATCACTCTTGATCAACTTCACATTCCTCACAGGATTGAGTGAAAATTGTCAGAAGAACCATGAATACTGCCTTGAACACACAGGGGGAATAGGGGAAAGAGAACAGAGGGGAGAGAGAAACATCCTTATTGGAAATTTTAAGGGGTTGGGGTGGGGGGCTAGAAAAAACAAAGAAAAAAAAGTAAGTATGTACATATGTACTCCCCCATAAATTCCTGGGGGGTTTTTATAATCTAATTATAAGAGGCCACATCCCCCCCCTCCCGGGGGAAACTCGTTTGCTGAACTCAGGAGAAGGGAACTCTGAGTCGGGCAAAAAAACCAGCTCCCGGGGTTCCCCCTGTGTTGGAGAACGTTTTGGCTGCGTATGTGTTTAACCACTGTGCCACTGGGATCTGTAGGTTTTATTGTTAATTTTTTAAAATTGCAAATTCATTTTTCCATCATATAAATTTTCCAGTATCTTTTAAAATGAAAACTTAAAAAGGGCCCTTTTAAATTCTAACTGTTTTTGAGGCAGGGGAAAAAAATTATCATTTTATCATTATCATTATGCGTGCACAGCTCTTAACCCGTTTGGGCTTGGTGGCTCATAGCAAAAAATACAACTTTGGGTGAAACTGCCATGTCACCCGGGAAAGGCTTTTTCTTTATCCCCAAAAGGCTTCAGCCTCTTTTGGGAGAGGCACAGGAGTCCGAAAAAGGTACGCCTTTTCAGTTTGAGAACAGTTTAGGAAAAAGGCTATTGCAACCCAAAAAGGGCCCAAGCCAGCAGGACCCCCGGGGCCCAAACTTTGGGGGGGGAAAAAACCCCCAAAAGCATTTGCCATGCTTGCTAATAATTGTCGGGATGGATGAGGTTGTAATTGGCGGACTGTTCGCGGTCTCAGTTTTTGAGCTTTTATTTTCCCCCCAGTACTTCCAATTAGGGGACCTTGTAAAAATAATAAGCCCCAAAAAATAGGGTGACCAGGCCCCTGTGAAAAAAAAGCTGTGGTTTGGGGGACGAATGAATCCTCCAGTACACTTTCTTCTTTATCTGCCTTTTTCTTTTTTCAGCATTATTCGTTTTTTCTTCTATTCCTGTCTTCTCTGAGTGCCCCAAATAAAAATAACCCACATTTAGTCATTTTAAATGAGTTTTTTTTTGGTAGAACCCTTTATTTTCCTTTTTATTGGCCTTGAATCTGTACATCTCTCCTCCAAAACTTTATTTTAAGTGATGTGATTTTCCCCCTCTGCCTTCTTTCCCCTTGCCCATTTTTTTATACCCTCATGTAGCCAGGAGTACCATAGTATGGGGGTCGTTTTTCCCTATCAAAACTTTTCCTTACATTTTAGGCTTTCCAAAATTCCCTGACAGCTCCCCTTTCCCGGGTTTTCTGATTTCTTCACCGCAGTAAAAATTGGGGTTGATTATTGATCAAGGAATAAAAAAACTTTCGGGAGTTCTGTTCTTCATCGTGAGCTTCGTTAGGCGTTTCTTTTTTTAGGAGCTAGAAAACCCGGGGGGGGGGGGGGGCAAGGTCAAAAGTTAAATTTTCCCATTGTGCCTCCCGGGGAAAAGGCTGATGGAGTTCATGAGAGCTTTGTGCCTAAAGGAGTCGGGTACCCTGCCTCTGCGGGCCTTGGGCAAGCTAATGAGGTGGTTACCCTGCAATGGTGGGGTTTGGGGTTTTTCCTTTTCTCTTTAATCTCTTCATGGAACAAAATTAAAAACAATAAAGGGGTTATTGGGGAAACGACTCATGTGAAAATGTTTTTCTGTTTTCAGTGGATGCAAGATGTTTTGTTTCTCAGCACTAAAAATGATGGATATTTTCTCTGCAAGAAAAAAGGTGGGGACAGTAAATTTAAGTGGGGATAAACTATTCCAGAAAATGATCTTTCTTTTTCCTTTTTTAGGAAACCTTTGAGCAAAAAGCAGCGTCCCCTTTGGCTCTGAGGGCTGTAGGAGAGGTAGCAGAAGACTTTTCTGACTGCCTTTCTTGTATCACATGCATCCCCTGCCTTTATTCAAAAAGCAGTAATTTTTCATTGTGTCTCTAAAAACCATATTTTTGTGATGTTTTCCATGCTTTTATTTGCACCTCCAACCCCGCTACTTATTGAAGCCTGTGGGTGAAAAAGCAAAAATATATGAATACTTTCTTAAAAACAGTAAAAGCGCATGAATCAAAAACGGTCGGGAAGACGCATCCTCATATTTTTAGTATGCACTGCAAAACATCCCCCATACCCACAAAGAAGAGAAAAAATTTCAAATAAGAAGCACACTTTTTTTCTCTCAGCGTTTTTTTACGGCTTCATGGTAAACTGGTCTAAAATTTTTTTGAGTGGGGTTTGGGTCTCAGCCTGGGGGTATCCGGACTCTGTAGCACCAAACAGTAGTACCAAAAGGACACCTAACCCTGGGTCATGGGCCAGGGCAAAAATATTTAATGTTAGCAGGTACCAAAATGTTTTGCTTGCACGAAATGAATTTTTAGGAAACAAAAAGAGAAACTAAGCCCAAGGAAGGCAGCCATTTAGTGAAAACCATTGTAAAAAAAAACCTGTTGGGGTTTCATGTTCATTGCAATGGGTTCCCCGTCTTCTCCAGCATCACTTTTTAAGTGTTTGCAGTTTTCAAAGTTACAGACATAGCCACCATTGTATACCTGAACCAACTTGAAATCCATCCCTAAAAGGGGTATACACCTGGGCGAGAAGTTTGGACCCATAGTGGGGGGGATGTCATTGTCACTTTTTCATGACAAAGTCATACGGCTTGTTTAAAATTGCCAGCAGCATATTTTTTTTATTGGGGGGAAAGGGATTTGGCCACCACCAAAAAAAAAAATAACCCTTTAGAAGTCGGAGGAGTAACTAGGTTCTGCTTGTTCCCTGTATCTAAAATTGGGACATCAAACCCGGTCAAAAAAAGGTGGAAGGGTGGGTTTGAAACAATTTCTTTCTTGCTCTCAGTTTAGAAAAAACAAACTAACAAATGACTAGAAAGTAGGTAGAGTTGGGGATATCCAGGGTCCAACAAGAAAATGATTCCCGCTGAGGGAAAACCTCTATGCCCATTGTTGTTGCTGCCACTCTTTCCTTACATTGCAACAGATGGACAATTTTAACAAAACACACCGGGAGTTCTTGCCAAAGCAAAACCCGCTGCATTTACCCTTACTTTCACATCCCCGATGCCACCAAGGGGATGGGAGCCAAATAATGGAAATATCCACCTCCTTTTGTTGGAAATTGAATTGGGTTGGAATTTGAATTGGAATGCAATTTATTGTGTATAAAAAACAACGAGATTAAAAGGCCCTCCCGTCAGTCATTCAACAACCCAGATAAAAAATCCGAGACGTAAAAACTACAATTTAAAAACAAAAAAATCATACCAAAAACCCCAAAATTCACTGCCCAAAAACCCTTTCATCATTTAAAAAAATGACATAAAAACCCAAAAATCACCCAGCCCCCAACTTTTCACTGGAAATTCATACCCAAACCATAAAAAATCAATTTTTAAAAAAAAACAAAGCCCCTACACAATCCCCCCTACAATATATGTGAACACTTCAAAACTAATATTACCCGTTAAAATTTTTTTTCCATTTTTTTGTTCATGGCATGCATGACTAATACAAACGGAGCAGTGAATGGGGGGGGTGGGCCTGGGGCACCCCAACATTACGGAAAAACTGCTAGAGAGTTTTTAGGGACCAAATTTCTTTTATGTTTAGGGGGAGTCTAGAGTGGTTGGGGGGGGCCCTTCCTGCAGTTCATTCTTTTTGGTAGGAGAAAGCTGACATTATTGGGGGGTAGAGAGGGGGGCCCAATTTTGTAAGGGGGGGCCAGATTTGGTGGGTGAGAATGTGTCGGGGCCCGGTTGCTCCCCCACCCGCCACCCCCCCCTGCAAGCCCCCCAAAACCCCCCCCCACTGACCCCTTGCAACCCCCCCCCGCGGAAAGGAAGGGGCGCCAAAAGGGGGGAGGAAGGAAGGGGAAAAACCCAAAAGAGGAAAGGGGGGGGGTTGGGAACAAAGGGAAGGGGGGGGGAGGGGGGTGGGGGGAAAAAGGGGTGGGAAAAGAAAGGAAGGTGGGGAAAAAAAAGGAAGCACAGGGGGCCTGGGCCACAGGTGCCCTTGGAAAAGGGAAATTGTGGGACCTTGCCCCCCCAAAGTCCCCACGAGGGGACAGCACCCCCCCCCCCAAAGCTCCTTGGCGGTGGGGGAGGCCCGGCCCCGCCCACCCCCCCCCTTCCCCCGTGGTGCTGGTGGTGGGAGATGCCCGTTCGCCCAAATTCCCCGCGGTGTCAGTGTTGGCAGTTTTTTAAAAAAAAAAAGGGGCGCAGGAGGGGGAGGGAGGGGGGCACCACCGCGGGGGATCAGAAGGCCTGATGGGGGATTTGACCCCCGGCCGGGGCTTTGGGGGAGGCCCGGTGTAAGTATAGTCCAAGAAGCATTCTGTCTGTTTTATTTTATGGCATCCCGAAAATAAAAAAAGGGGCGTGAAGTTTGGACTTTGGTCTCTCCCACCATCACAGGGGAAAAATGCTAGAGAGGCCATGGAGCATTGCACATGGATGCTGGTGTCTTTGTAGCTCTAAACATGGCAAGTAAACAGAATTCCCATTTCTGTTATTCCATGTTGGGGGGCAAGCATTTAAAAGGGCAGCATCAGTGTGTGGTGCTTCCCCCCCTTATGTAAATACATTTGTGGGGAAAGCCTGATCCCGATAAATTTCTTCTTGATCCAGTTCTACTACAAAATTGGATCCTTGCAAGTCGTGTCCTGCTCCCACTTAAGCAAGAAAATTTTATTCTAAGTCCGAACTTCAAAAAGACTGCTGTTGCTATTGAAATTTGATAACACCCGTTTTTTCATACAATTGTGAAGTGGGGCAATATTTTGGTAAAAAACCCAAAAGGACTGTTGTAAGGGTTTTTTATTGTTTGTTTTAGAATGCACGACTGCTGTCATCAAATATTTCTTAAGTGCATCAAAAAAATATACATTTAAAAAATGGAGTGAAACAAAATTAAAAGAGCTTTTGGGGGGTTTTGTAAGCTTTTTATCGCCCTTTTAAAATCAAGATTTTGGTACCTTTTGGGAAAACCCTAAAGGCAAATACAAAGCAATACACAAAAAATTGTTTAAAGCCAAATAAAATTAAAAGCCGAATTTGTCAGCATTTAAAAAATTGTGAAAGTTATTTTTAAAAATGCAAATGTATATAAATAATTGTTAGATGTACATTTTTCCTCCCTATATAATATTGAGCTACACTTTTAAACCCGAGAAAAAGCTGTTAGGATGATAAATGAAATTATTATGAAGCTAGTGAAGCGGCTCCACTGTGGTGTGAAATCCCCTGGGGAAACGATTGGGGTCGAGATGACAAATGGGTTTGGTTAAAACCCCCAAATTTCTTCTCTTCCGAGCCAACGAATGAGGCAAAACCCAATTTTAATAGAGTTAAACGCAAGCTTAAAAAAACAATTACCACCTTCATTTGCCGCCTGAGGTAACCCGTGCTTAAGCTTTTCCCTGCTGCGGCACTGCAAGCTTAATTTTAATTAGAAGCAAATGTAAGTTTAAAAACAATGAAAATTGTCAGTGAGCTGAAAGACCCGGGGCCAATTTTACACAAATTTTTCATGCATCAATTAGATTAAAAATCTGTGCCATGGCAAGGTTTAATAGGTATATTCAGAACAGATTTTAAAAAAGGGAGAGGGTTTTTAGTAAACAGGACACAGGTGAAAATTTATAAACTGCACCACAGGGAACTGTAAAGAACAAGAGATCAGTCCTTACTGGGAAAAGACAGTAATTCATATAAAAATAGAAAAATGAATGTATGTTTTTCATTTCCTGAACCTGATGGACATGCAATGTGAATTTTGCCCAGGCTGAAAATATGCTCACACCCCTTCAAGTTCTCATATTTGATTTCTCAACTCTGATGAAGCACGGGCAAAGTGTAAATGGTTGCATTTGAAAAAATAGGTTTTTTGTGTTGACTTTGGTGTCAAAGTTATTGCTTGTAATTAAATGTGGGAGCTGATTCATCCATGTGCAGTGTAATAAAAAAACCATTAACATGCATGAATGGGTGGGGCCCCTTTGCTTCCAGAATTAAACATCTGGAAATCTGCATAAAATACCCCTGCATTTGTTAACAGGGCTCTTCTGATATGGTGAAAGGATGCTTTAGAAAAAGCTGCTATTTCAGCCGCTGATTTTAAGGGGTTGGGGGAGTAGACTGGCAATGTATTAGATCTCAAATAATTCAGAAGATATGGACTATTGCCTTTTTTCACATTTTGTAGGCCCCTTTCTTTTTTTTACTGCAAATATGGTGGAACTTGTAGGGGTAGTTGGCGCATAGTCCAAAGAGTTGGGGGACCTGTCTGTGGCTCCAAATAAAGTTTGGATTCCACACGTGCCTCCCCCAGGGAATAAAAAGTCAACCCATGTACCTTGGGTAAGCTGCACGTCAAAGTGGGCTTCTCAAAAAGAGAAAGGTAAAAACCTTGGAAAGGGGGAACATGGGTTGGGGTCAACCTGTGGGATGAAATTATATTAATTTGCATTTAAAAAGAAATTTTGAGTTAGGTGCACTTGCTCATTACTGTGTTGTCTCATATGCTCTCTAGGGTAGCATTTGAGGGTCGCCCGGTAAATTGTTCCTTTAGCTTTCATAGATACACAGTGACTACCCAGGATTATGTGGGCAAAATGCCATTTGGTTAATAATAGGATGGACACTTCCCAAAAGCTGTACAAACACTTCAAAAAAAAAAAAAATAATTTTCTTCGTTTTTTTATAGGGCCCTGTAAACTTGGGGTACCCAGCTTTGGGGGGGGGGGCAAAGTTAGCCTCACACTGTAATTAAAATTGAACCCCCAGAGACTACGTATGGGGGGGGTATTAAAAACAGAAACACTTTGGGGTCAGGAGCGGGCCCCCCCAAGCTCCCTGTAATGGGTCAGACAAATTATCTTTACAGTCCCTTTAAGAAGTGTTTCCAAAAGCCCTGGAAAAATATCTGTTTTGTAACTTTGAAATTTTCATCTTACCCTTTTTGGGGGTGGCCACAGAAAATAAACATGGTTTGATGGATTGTTCCTCTGAAGAAGTTCCCCTGAAAGGAAAAAAAGAACATACGGCTATCCCCATTTATTCTTTAAAGACAAAAATGTGCCCGGTTGCCATTTCCCCTGCTCAGAGGAAGCACAAGTGTGTTTTCTGCGTGATAAAATTATGCTTTTCCCTTGAAGAAGACATCCCGTATGATGAGTGAATCTATTTTGGTCCTGACAATTGGAGAGCATAATCCATACAGACAGGGGGATGGGGTCATGTATGGGGAAATAGGGGGGGATAAATGGAAAAAAAAAAAAAAAAAAAAATAAAGTTAATAAAAAACCCGACTCCCCCCCGGCCCCAAAAATCGGGAAAAAAAGGGTTCCCCCAGGCTTTGCCCAATTTCCCCTACCCGAGGGTGGTTTCTGGGGGGGGGGCCACCGCCTCCCCCCCCTCCTTCAAAACCCGGGGGTGCTGGCACCAGGGGTGGGGGGGGACATCCGCGCCTGCCATGCGATGCGTCGGGGGTCCAAAAAGGGGGACCGCAATTTTTTTTTGAAATCGTGGGAAAAAAAAACACAAAAGCACCCCAGAAACATGTGAATTTATTTTTTAATGCCTGAATTTTAATAGTAGCAGCAGTGGGTTTTTATAGCAAAAAGTCACATTGATTTTATTTATTTTTTTTTTTTTTTTATTTTTTTAAGACTGCCCATGGGGCTGGGCTGGGATGGGACCCTGCAATTTTTTTGAACAAATTCCCCCCAATGGCATGGCCAGGTTTTGATGACACTTTTGGGTGGGCCGAGGGGGAAAAAAGCGAGGCACCTTCCCAATCTCAGTCGGGTCTTGTAGTGGTTGGGGAGGACTGTGCTGTGCTAGTGGGGGCTGGAGACTGGATTTGGGGGGGGGGCCTGGGGCTTTGGCTTTTGGGAGGCAGGCAGGGGGGGAATTGATTTTTTTATTAGAAGAAATAGAAAAAAATTCTTTTAAACCCCCGCAGCTGTGGGGAAGGAAGCAGTTAGGTTTTCTTTTTTTCCCCTTTTCCCGGGGTTTGTGGGGGGGAAAGGGGGATATTTTAGGATAAAGGGGGGGGGTCGACTGGGATTGGGGGGTAGGTGGCACACTAGGGAAAAATGACGTTTTGAGTTGTCGTGTGTCGGAGGATCCGTTTGGCTATTTTTCCCTTTGTCGCAAAATTTCGCAAAAAAATTTGCGGGTTTGTTTTTTTCATTTTTTTGTTGTCATTAGTATGGTTTGGGGGGGGTACGGGCTCCCCGGGGGAGTGCAGGAGTCAGCCCGAGCCACAAGTGACGGACTGGCGATCTTTGCACCCCCGTGTCTCAGTTTCTTGATGTAGTCAAAACAAGTAGATCTGGCTTAGGGGGTTAAAAAGGGGTTTGGGAAGGGCTGGGTTAGGCTAGTTTCGGGTGAGGTTGGGTGAGTATTGGGGTGCACCTCGGGTCCTCTTGACCCACTTTTGAAGACAGTGTACTGGGAAAAGGGGTTTGGGCTTAGGGTTCGGGGGTTTGGGTACGATTAGTGGCTGTTTTTGCCGATTTGGGACATCCCGAGTCTCTTGGGAAAACCTGGCCAGGGCCATGCGATTGGTGAAAATTTCATGGGGCTACCCATGGGCGGCCCAATCATTGCAAATGTGCAGGTGTAAAAAAATAAAATAAAAAAAAAAAATAAAAACAAGGGGATTTTTTTTTTTTAAAAAAAACCCCCGCTGCTACTGTAAAAATTCAAGCATTTTTAAATAGCTAATTTTTGCATGTTTCTTGGTGCTTTGGTGGGGTTTGGGCAACGATTTTCAAAAAAAAAAATTGCGGGGCCCTTTTGATCCCCCCCCACTGCTGGCAAATGGGTGCCCCCCCCAGCCTGGTACAGCAGCGCAGCAGTAGCAATACCCCAAGGAGAGGGGGGGGGGGGGAACCCCCCCCCCCCCCCAAAAAAAAACACCCCCTTTGGGCCCGGTAGGTGCCCTCAGACGTTTTCGCCCACTTTTTTGGGCCGGGAACGGGTTTTTTTTAACTTTTTTAAAAAATTTTTTTCTGTGGCTTGGCATTGCGTGACGCGGAGAAGTAAGAGCACGACAAATCAGACCAAAATTGTTGTTTGTCGGTTTGAGCTCGGGTTCTGGCAGGTAATTCCGTTCCGTTTCCGTAGAGTAAACGGATAGAGTAAAAGGAAAAAAGGGAAAGGGAAAACCGCTAAATTTTTTGCCCCTCTCTAAGCGGAGGTGTGGATTTATTTTAAAATATATAGTTTCCAAACCATTTATTTTTCTATTGTTTCCCAAATTGAATTCGGAAAAATTTTTTCACTTTATTCCCCGGGGTGATTCAACTAAAAAAATTTTATTTTTTGTTTACTAACCAAAAATCTCTTTTTGGGAGGCCCTGCTTGATATCAGCCTTTAAAATATATATTGATTCATTTCCAAGTCCCTGTTTGTTGGTGGTTTCATAACAAAAACCTGTTGTGCTGCTGGTGTGCAAAAGAACAACAGTCAGGCAGGCACTTGCCTTCAGTGATCCCGTTGAAGTCAGGAAATTCCCTGAGTGACTGCAAAATTTAAAAAAAAAAAAAATTTATTTTTTTTGTTTACAAATACCCAAATTCTCTTTTTTGGGGGCCGCTGCTTGACATCCACCTTACTTTTTTTATATTGATTCTTTTCTCCGTTTTTTTGTGTTTTTTACATCACCTGTTGTGCTGCTGGGTTGCAATTGAAACCACAGCCAGGAGGCACATTGCACTTCGGGGCACCAGCTGAAGTCAGAAAAAATTTTTTTCAGTTATCCTGAGTGCTGCAACAAAACTATATTCATTGTTTTTTTTTACTACACCCAAAAATCTCTTTTGGGAGGCCGCTTTGATATCAGCCTTACAAAAATTTATTATTAATTTTAGTCTCCCGTGTTTGTTTGTGGGGTTTCATAAAACTACACCTTTTGTGCGCTGCTTGGGGGCAATTGAAAAACACCCGGGCCTTTTTTTTTTTCTTCAGTGCATCCCGTTTAAAAACGCAAATTAGAAATTATACCAAGGGCCACAGGGCAAATTGAAAGTTGTACAAAAGAACCAGTGTGAGAGAAGCTTGTGGGCAAGGGATAAGTTTATTAAAATAGTTTGTTACTTATACTACCAAAAATAAAAAAAAAACATTTTCTAATACTTTTTGAGATATAAAAAAAAAATGAGGGGGGGAGGAGAGCCCGAGGGGGGAAGGGGGAACCCCACTAAAAAAATAGGGGGACATTTATGAAGGAAGGCACAGGAAAAGTAGTGCGAAGTGTTTTTGCTGCCACTCCCCCCCAAGCAAAAGCTGACAACGCAACCCCTACCATCTTTTGTCACTGAGGGAAGCAGGATGACTGCTGCACCCAACGCCACAAGCTTTGCATGGACACCCCCCCTTTATCAGAGGAAACAGGACTTGGAATCAAAAAGGGGTCTTTGCTCTACATTCCCGGGTTCTGGGACCCGTAACGGAACAGCAAAACAGGTTTTAGGAGTGATGGAAGGGGCGCCCTCTTTCCCCCCCCGAAACACCAGTGAAAGCAGCAGTCAATTGTCCCCGCAGGGACAAGCCACACCACCACTAGCACAGCAGCGGGAGGGGAGTAACCGAGGGGGGGAGACTTTCCATAAGCCTCGCGGGTCTCCTGAAGCATTTTTATACAGCCCCGGGAAAAATCGAGGCTTACGGGATGCAAGAAAGCGGGGGGGGCGGCACAGGGGGAATGACCCCAAAAAACCTCTCCCCAAGTTGCCTTGCTAGCCCCTCATGCGAAGGCACCCTGGGACTCTGCCTGGGGGCAGTGTCAGGCCCCGGGTTCCCCAGGAGGAAGAGAGGGGAAGCGGCATGGGGACGCTCCCGAGCAGTCCCCTGGAGTGGGAAAGGCAGGCCACTTGCAGGAAAATGGTGCCGCTGTGTGGGGGGGTTTTTCAGCCAAGAAAAAAAGGGCCAAAGGGACAGGAGACCCCACCCTGTGGTTGGTGAAATGGTGGCCCTGAAGGGTTTCCCCCTCCCTTTTTGGGGGGATCGGCTTCAGGACCCGATGAAGCAGTGCTCCCTGGTACGAGCCTCCATCCCCCGTACCTTTTGCGGCGGGGGGATTCCCCCCTTTTTGATCCATCAGGGACATGGTGGGGGCCCCGCTAGGCCGCCAGGGAAAGGGGATCCATTACTTCCCACTTGGACCGGTGGGGGACCCGGATACCTCTCTCTGAGGTCATTGGGGGGCAACCCAAAGGGGGTCCTTGACACCAGGGCATCCCAAGAAAAAGCTGCAGGGGGGGCCACAAGGGGAAACCCCAAGAGGGACGGGTGGGCTTCTCCAGGGACAAAAGCATGGGGGACAGTCAAAGGCATCCAATTGAGAGGTCCTCAAAAACGGCACTGCGAGAGTGGGCACCCAAGGGGGAGGAATCAGGGGTTCATGGGTTTCTGACGCAGGACTAAAATGAAACAACGGGGTTGATAGGGGGAGGGCTACATGGAGTGTGTGCAGCAACAAACTGCAACCTAGTGGGGGCGTGCCATTGGGCTGGGGCAGCGAAAGGAAAACCCGGGATGAGGGGACCCTGGGACCCAGGGGTTGCTGGACCAAAAAGCAGGAAAATTCCCCGGGCACTTCTCACGCAGCGTCAAGGCATCCCGGAATGGTGAGGGCAGGGGGAGACGGGCCGACAGAGCACATCCGATCCTGACGTGCCATCCGGGGAACTCCACCTCGAATGGCAAGAGCCCGGTGGAGCAAGGGAAAATGGTGGAATAGTCATGGAACCACCCCCCCTCCGCTGAGGGGAAGGGTGTTTGGACATTGGTGTAACGAGGGGGCCCCCCTCTCCCAGGTGGGGGTATCCCGCAGCCTTTGAGGGGACCACCCACGCCCCCAGAACTCAACGCCACCCGGGGGACGTACTCCCCCCGGTAAATGCCCTTCGCCAAGCCTAGAGGCCGTATCCAGAAAAAGCCGATCTTTTCAAAGTGAGGGCCCTTTTCGACAGTCTGTTTTACCGGCGTGGAACTTTTCCTTTGCCCCTGAGGAGGGAAAAGGTGTACCAATGGGGATGCCCGTGGATCCTTGCTCAAAGGTTTCCTGGCGGGCACGCTGCCGACCCAAACCCTGGAAGACGGAGCTATGCCCTCAAGTTGCAGGGCTGCCTGAAAAAACAGGTCCCGGCGTTTCCCCAGGGCTGGAAGCCAAGCGATGCAGAAGAGGAATCCTCGCAAGGGTCCTCTTCCCCCTTACTGCAGGGCATACACCCCGGGACCAGGTTTCCTACCAGCAGCCAACTCCTGGCCTCTGCCCCGCCATCAGTCTCCTCCTCGTGGAGGCAAGGGGGGAAGAAGAAAAATGGACCCGTCTGACCATGGTGAGGGAGGGGAATGGGAAGCCCCTCCAACCCCCCACCTTGGACCCACTCCACTATGGGCCGATGGCAACCTCTGGCCCGCTCTTTCACTCTGGGATTGGACCTTGTCCTCCCACCCCCCAGTGTCCCGGTGAGTTTTCTTTTCCCCAGGGGGATGTCCGAGCCCCCGGGCCCCTTCGTCTGGACCCGGGGGGACCCTGGGGAAAAGGTTGACTTTCATCTGCTTCAACCTTTCCTTTTTGGGTTACCCCAAAACTCCAAAAACCTAGGCCCACATTTTCTTCCAACCGGTTTCCCTTTCCAAAAAAGGCCTCCCTTGCTCTAACATGCACACCAAACAACATTATGGGCCCGCCTGCCTGCCCCAATTTTGCCTGCCCCCCTTGGCTTTCCCCCCTAGAAGCCCAACCTTCCCGCTGCCGCCCGCCTTCCTGCTTGCCTACCGCCTTGCCTACCTGGCCTGTGCCCACCCGCTAAAGCGCTTGCCTCCCCGATTTTCCTGACGCTTTTTCCGTTCCCATCAAATTGGAAAGGGGTTTGATTTTGCCCAATTTTTAGCCCTTGCCCGGCTCCGAACCCGGGGGAATACTTAATGTGTATTTGAAGGGGAAACTTTTTAAATTTCCCTTTTAGTCTGGGGAAAAAGGGGCCCCAAATTTTTTTTAGGCCCCCCTTGCCCGGCTCCCAACCAGGGGGGACCACTCAAATTTTTTATTTTTTAACGCACAAGACTGTTGGGGTTGCAGTGTGCAATTCCCCCAAACCCTAAACCCCAACCCCCCTAAACAAAGCTGTATGCCTCCCACAACATTCAACCCGCGCAACCAGTTAGCCTGGCTGTTGCCTGTGTCTATATGACTGCCCGCCCCCCCTGTATGTTTTCCTGCTGCCCGCCTTCCCCCTTTGTCTGCCCGGTGCACGTAATTCCCCCGGGATGTATGGTGTAAAAAAGGGTCATAATTACCCAGTTTTTTGGCTTTGGTCTTTGTACAACCCCGGATTTTTTTTTTCTGGGCGTGTTGGCCCCAAAATTTCCCCCGTTGGCCATGGTTTGGGCTGAGTGTAGTAACCCCAATACTGCTTTTTTCATGCGTTCCTCCCCTTCCCCCGGGTTTTGGAGCCACTCTGCTTACTAAGTGGTCAGGATGCCTTTTTAAAACCTACCCAAAGAATTGCAGGGGGTAGCTCTCCTTAAAGCTTAAAGGAATAGCCCCGTTCTCCTCATCCACTCTGTCTCCTGGGTTGACAAAACTTGGTCTCCTGGGGGGGAGAAAACTCCTTAAAGAGAAAACAATTTCCCCCCTTTTGCACTTTGGCTTTGTGCTTCCTCCTGGGTGGGGACCCTGCAAGCCTGCTTTCCCACTGTAAGCCAGACTGCCTGTTCCCCGCCCCTGCCTGGCTTCCCGCCCTCCCCCCCTGCCCCCCCGCCCGCCTGCAGGTCCGGGGCTCCGGCTTGGGGAGGGCCCTTTCCCGGTGCTTCTCCTTTTCAGCCTATCAGCGGGACGTGCTTCAATTTTTAGCCTCCGAGCCGAATGTTTCCCTGTCAGCCACTCTCCTTGACTTCCCCCGGCAGCAACCCCGGCTGCCCCCTGCCTCTGGCGGAACATCATTTGAGGAACCAAAATTTAACAGGGCCCGTCCCCCATCAATTATTTTTTATTTAGGGGACTCTGTCCTCCAACATGGGGGGGTTTTCCCCTCACCAGTTACAGTCCAGGTTGGGGGAAACTCTTTGCAGAAGGAGGGGAAAATTCTTTTTTCCCAACTAGCATTCGGCTTCCAAAGGGGGAAGAACAATCCCCCCCTAACATTTTTCCTTTGGCTTTGGGGTTTCCTGGGTGGGGTTTTGGGGGCCCCGGGTGTCCTCCAAACCGGGGGGGCCCCCAAAAATTTTGGGTTTGGCCTCCCAAACTCTGGGTTGTGGCTCCCAAAAATCTGGGTTTGTGGCCTTTCCCTGGGTGGGGTTTTGGGGGGATGTTCCTCTGGGTAGGCAAAAACTTGGCCCTTTTGGCCTCCAAACCCCTTTTTGGTCCCCTTGGTTTTTTTCCCTTTTTCCCAAAAATTGGCCTTGTGGCCTCCCCAAACCCCCCCTTTTGGAAAAAATTGTTTTTGGTAATTTGGGGGGGGCCCAAACTCTGGCTTTGTGGCCTTTAAACTCTGGCTTCGTTTGGGTTTCCTGGGGGGACTGTGCTCCTTGGGGAGGCAAAACTCTGGCCTTGTGGCCCCCGAAACTTAGCTTTTTGGCCTCCCCTACCTGGCTTCATGCTTTCCGGGGGGACTGTGCTTGGGGGGGGCAAAAAATCTGGCCTTGTGGCTCCCACACTTGGCCTTGTAGCCTCTCAAATTTTGGCTTCAGGCCGCCCCTACTCGGCCCCGTGGCCGCCCTACTCTGGCCTCGTGGGCCCTCCCATACTCTGGGGCCTTTGTGGCATCCCAATTTGGGCCCTTGGGGGCCCCCCATTCTCGTTTTTGGCCGCCCCTTCTCTGGCCCTTTTGGCCGCCATCCGGCCTTTGGGGCCGCCCTTTTTTGGCCTTGTGGCCTCCCATAAATTGGCCTTGTTGGGGCCCCCCCTCTCTGGCCCTTTGGCCTCCCATTTTCTGGCTTCGTGGGCCACCCATTTTCTGGCCCCTTTTGGCCCCGCCCCCCCTTTGGCCGGGCCCATCTCTGGCCTGGGGCCCCCCATATCTGGCCCGTGGCCTCCCCTCTCTGGGCCCTTTTGGGCCCCCATTTTTTTGGCCCTTTTGGGGCGCCATACTTGGCTTCTGGCCCCCCCTATTGGCTTTGGCCCCCTTTCTCTGGCCCCCTTTTGGCCCCCATATCTGGCCTTGTGGGGCCCCCCTCTCTGGCCTTGGGGGTGCCATTTCTGGGGTTGTGGCCGCCCTTTTTCCTGGCCTTGGGCGCCCCCCTACTCTGGCCTTGTGGCCCCCCCATCTCTGGCTTTGGGCCCCCCTCTCTGGGTTGGGCGCCCCTCTCTTGGGTTGTGGCCACATCTCTGGCCCCTTTTGCTGCCCATTCCTTTGGCCCTTTGGCCGCCCATTCTCTGGGCCCTTTGGCCCCCTACTCTGGCCTTGGGCCGCCATCTCTGGGTTGTGGCCCCCATACTTGGCCTTGTGGTGCCCATCTCTGGCTTTTGGGCGCCCTTCTCTTGCTTTTTGGCCGCCCCTTCTCTTGCTTTGTGGCCACCCTACTCTGGGGCTTGTGACTGCCGATATCGGGTTCCTGGCCGCCCCTACTCTGGCCTTGTGGCCCCCCAAACCCTTGGGGCCCCCTTGGTTTGGGCCCCCAACTCTGGGCCTTGTGGGGCCTACTCTGGGTTGTGGCCCCCATACCCCCCTTGGGTTTTTTGTGGCCCCTTACCTGGCTTTTTGGCCCCCATACTCTGGCTTGTGGCCGGCCTACTCTGGCCTTGTGGCCGCCCATACTTGGCTTAGGGGCCCCCCCATACTCGCCCTTGTGGTGGCATTCTCTGGCCTCATGGCCGCCCTAAAACTGGCCCCGTGGCCGCCCATACTCTGGCTTGTGGGCCCCTCATCTCTGGCCTTTTGGCCCCCCATACTCTGGCCTTGTGGCCTCCCAAAATTGGCTTTTTGGCCTCCCAAATCGGCTTCGTGGCTTTCCAGGGGGGCGTCACAATCGGCTCCCCTGCCCGACCCCCAAACCCTTCAAGGGAGTAGTCCAACCCCGCCCCCCAACCCCTCCCCCCTGCTGTATGAATGGGTGCCGTTGCCCAAACATTCTTGAAAAAACAGTGGTCCTTTTTTTCTGGGGTCCCGGGGGGGGGGTCTTTTTTTTCCCACTGGGCCCCCTTGCAAATTGGGCCCAAAGAAATAAATTAAGGGTTTGGGGGTAGGGTTAGGTTGGGTTAGGCACTTCCTGCGACACGGGGGGAAGCCAACGGGGGGGAGGGCAGCGGGGGCTCTGCCAGAATGGGCATGGAACTGGCCCCCTGGTCAAGGAGGGAAAGTTCGCCCATGGCAACCGGGCTCCTGGTGTCACGCTGGGGGGAAAAAAACTGAGGCAAAGGCCAAAAACCCTTTCCCCGGAAAAAGGTGAGGGCGGCTCGGCTGGGCCCGCTGGGGATGGCGTTTCCCGGTGTTTTTCCCCCGGGCGCTCCCTCGGGTCTGTCCGAATTTGATCCGGGGATTCGCCCGTGGGGTCCTTTGGATACTCGAGTGGCTGATACCCAAGAGGTTGAGGGGGGACCAAAAATGAGTGGGGGGGGGGGAAAAATGAATCTCTGACCCCTATTGCCCCGGGGGGGCATTTGCTGGCTTTACAAGGAGTGTCATGGGGAGGGGACATTTAAGGGGTAGAGTAGACCCCCCCTCCCGAT
>JAWVWN010006292.1:0-12781 GCA_037367305.1 Phrynocephalus vlangalii | reverse complement strand
GATAATTTTAAAACTTTTTTTAATTTTTTTTTAGTTTACGAAGTTCCAAAAAATGACCACTAGAAGGAGAGAGAGGCCATGCTAGGTAGTATAGCATTTGTAATAATTTTCAGCATCTTCAGGGGGGCTTGGAAATGATCCTCCCCAGATATAGGGGTCCTGCTGCACAGGTTCCAAGAGTAATGCTGTGGCTACCTAGACAAATACTGAGGGATTAATTTTGCTGATCAAATAGGGGAATTAGAAATATTCCCCCCCCCCCCCGACCACATGATTCTAACCAGTCCAACTATTTTTGCTCCCAAAGTGCCCCCCCCCCAGTCACCAGAGACCTTCTACTCTTTCAAGCTGGAATGATTTGATCGGGCTTTTACTTGTGTGGTTACTAGTGATACATCCTTGTAAAGATGGGTGGGTGGGTGTCTGTTTCATTGAAGTAGGCCATTGGAATGTGCCATTCAGGACCATATGGCCCTACATTCTTTCATCTGCCCCGAGTCCTTTTTTCAATGCTTACATCCATGATATTAGAGCTGAATCACCCTATCGCTTTATCCCTGGGACCTTGTTACGGCACTATTCCTGCATGTATGCTCCATAAAAGGATCTGGAGAGGCAGGGGTCGAGCAAGAAAGATTGGCAGAGGCAGGACCAGAGGAAGGAAGGAAAAAGAAGGAAGACTGTGGGCTGGAATGAGAATCCCATCACATCCAGTAGGCATAGCAAACTCCCAAGTCAGTCTACAGGCCCTGTGTGAGCGCTGACTGTGAATTTAACCACAATACTGGCTACAAATCAAATCATAGCAAATATTAAGTGGAAATGCACTCTTAACACTTTATAGGTTTTATAACTCTGTCAACACACCCTACTGCAATATTACACGTCACAAAAGACAAAAGTTTACTGGAACCAGATACTTACCTATACTGGTAGCTCTCTGCTACTTACCGTATGAGTTTGAAGAACAGTATGCCCTGAAGGCCATTTTTTAAAAATTAGTATTAATGCTAGTAATACACCAATAGGCTGGTCCTATGAAAGGCTGAGTTGGAAGAAATTCCAACTTTGTACAATGTGGCTTGCTCCCAACTCAGTTTGCATGGGAGTGGAGTCTAATCTGCAGTTTTGTGGCATAACCTGATTGGCATAAGTGAGCTGACTAAGGTCCTAGGCTCTGGAAGGCCAAGAGGGTTAGACTGGGCCCCTCCTTGCAGTTTAGGGGAAAATATCATTCTGATTGTCCTTTGCCAATTACATTGGGATGCAATAGAAAGGGCTTTTTAGTTCGATGAACATGAGCCTTTTATTTGCATGTGGAGTTTTCTTGGTTGTTTTTTTTTAAAAAAAGGGCAGTTTTTTTTGTTTTGTTTTGAGCCTTGTTTCTCCTCAAGAAAAGAATCCCTGTTAAGAAGCTGGGCTGAAGCATACCAGTATGTAAAAAGCATGCTTTAGACAGTGAAAAATTTTCATACAGTCCTACATGTGAATAATAATGGCAATAACTGTAATAGTCATGAAACTTTTAAAACAGTTCATTCATTGTGTCTAATACCATTAGAGATGGGCACAAACCCAAAAAAATGATTTTTTCGGTTTTTCATTTTTCATTGTGGGTCCTGTTTCGGTTCTTTTTTGTTTTTCGTAAATTTTTTTTGAACAAATTTAATTTTCCCCCGTTTTTCGTTTTTACCCCTTTTTCCCCGCGTTTTAAAAACATTTCCGCGCGGGAGGCCCCCTCAACCCCCCGGGACCAGGGGGGGAAAACCTAAAAAAAAATGATGCGGGCCCAGAGACACAGTATAGACTAGGTATCCCGGGAGGCTGTAAAGGCAGCGGCGGGCGTTGCCCAGGGCGTAAGGCACCCGCAGAGGACTGCATGCAGGGCGGGGGAAGGTTTACTCACCAAGAAGTACACACACACAAAACGGAGGCTGCAAGAGAAATCTCTTTTTTCCCTCCCCAAAAGGCCAGGCTGCAGCCAGAGGAACACAGAGAAAACACACTTGCCTGGCTGGCCTAAAGTAATGAGTCGGGGGGACAGCAATCTCACCCTAACTCCCACCTCAGACTGCAAGGAGGACGGGGGCTGCCAAAGTTTTTTTATCCCTCTGTGGTTTGCTCCACCTACCCATTTCTGAAAACCGGGGGCATGCTATTGGTTGAAATTTCCCAAGAATTTACATGATCGCTTTACATGGCTTGCATCCTTTTTTATGGCTGGAATCCATTTTGTGTAAAAGGGAAAAAAAAAAAATTACATCACGATGGGAGAAAGACAAAAACAAAAGTTTTAAGGACCCCAACCCCCTGGTGGGAAAAAAAATTTTCAAAAAATTTAAATTGCTGCGTTTTTACGGATGTCCAGGGCATTTTAATCCCCAAGAAATCAATATTAGGCATCTGGGAGCCATTTTGGGTCAAATGTCCCCTAACTCCCCTTAAAAGGAAAAAAAATACAGCAATCTGAAAAAAGGGACATAAATGCATGTTTTAAGGCCCCCAAAACCCCCGGGTTTGGTATTATGGGCAGAATAAATAATTTCACTGGGTTTTTATGGATATTCGGGACTAGAGATGGGAACGAAATAAAACAATTTTTCTTTTTGTTTTTTTTTTTTTGGTTTCTTTTATGCAACGAAACGACAAAGGGAATTTTTGTCCCCAAAATGAAAACGAAACGAACAGAAACACCGGAAATTTTGTCTGCGTTTCGTTTCCGTTACTACAATACAGTGAAGTGTTTTAAATGCTAAAAAAATCAAAAAAAAATTTGAAAAAATGGTAACAAAACAGTAACGAAATGAACGAAAACAAAAACGAATTTTTTACAAAAATTTTATTTAAAAACGGAAACGAACCGAAACGGACCCTCCCAAAAGACAAACAACAAACGAAAGTCATTTTTTTTTTTTTGTGCCCCTTTATTCAGGATATTTTTTAAAAATTTAAAAACAGCTCATTTCATTGTGCATCGCCATTTAAAAAAAATGAAATTTTAACGAACCTAATTTTCATGGTTCTGTTCAGTTCATTTCCCAAATTTTTCACCAAATTTTTGTTATTCGTTTCATTTTTGTAAAAGAAAAGAATAACGAATAACGGAAAAAATTTTTTTTTTGTTTCGGGGCCCCTCTCTATTACCATACTTCCCCTTTATTTCCTGTGTCTAAATTTCTCCATAATGGGAGCAAAAAGATCTCAGGCTGCCGGGTTCCCCGCTTCCGTCCCAGAGGCTGGGCATCTTTTCGGCTGTTAAAAAATGTTCGGGTTTATACCACCCATACCATTCAAGTAGGCTCCCGGGCGGTTTACAATTTTTAAAACCCGTGTGCGGTACACTTGCCCCCCCCCCCGGAAGCTTTGGGGACTCATTTTACTGGGGTTGGGGGAAAGGTGAGGATGGAAGGCTGAGGCAACCCTTTAGCCCGCTCCCGGGGGTTGAACCCCCAAATCATGAGCAGTTTGGGGGGCTCCAAACCTTTGGCTGAAAAACCCATTGCGTGTTACAAAACAGTGACTTTATACCCCTAGTGATTAAGTTAAGAAAAAATTTGTAGGCGTTTCCCGTTGTGCCAAGTCAGGCAAAAAAGGTGTGCAAGGGCCGTGTTTATGGAGAATTGGGTTTAATTACGGAAATTAAAAAAGTTATTCCTTTTTTTTGCAACTGCACTGTGGGGGAAAGAAGGTGATTTTTTTTTTTTGGCTTTCCCCAAAAGTTTCCAAACTTTTCAGCCAGTTATGTTCTATTCCTTCCTTTTGCTGCTTTTCCAAATTTTTCTCCCTAAATTATTGGCTTTAACCCAAAATAAAACCCAGTTTTTCTGTTTTCAGTGTGTTATGATTTTTTCAATTCTTATTCATTTGTCTTAGTACTTATTTGTTGGTGACCCGGGGAAATTTTTAGTGTTCTGGGGGGGAGGGGGGGGGGGGAAAGAGAGAGACCTATTTCAAATGCATTTCTTTTTTTAAAAAAAAAGTAATCTGTGTTAAAGGGAAAAAAGAAAGTGTACATAGCGGGGGGACTCGCTCTTCATTGTTGCAACATGGCCCCCTAGTCCCACCCCTACCTGTCGTTTAAAAAAAAAGATCTGCCACTCCATGGCAAGTTGGGGGGGGGGAAAACACAGAGGCAGTTTGGGTGAAGGAAAAAAGAACTTGCTGGGACGGATTTGGGAATTTTGTGGGCTCTTGAGAAAAGATGGGGAAAGGGGAAGGGACACGTGTGGAGTCTTTCCAATTGGGGGGATCCTGGAAAACAGGGGGAGGTTTATGAGTGCATGTTTTGGGGGATGGGCGATTTTTCAAACTGGGATTTGTTTGAGTCACCAAGCCTGCTTTTCCCACCAGAGGCTGGACATCATTTTTAAAAGCTGTTAAAAAAATTTTAATGCTCCAAAACCCTTTGGCTGAAATCCTGTTGCATAGCTACAGAAACAGTTTTGATTTTATATAACAAAATTTAGTAAGTTAAGAAAAATCTTTTAGACTTTTCCTGGTAGCAATAAAAGGTGCTCCTGTGCACTTTTGGAGGTGGTTTTATACTGGGAGTTTGTGCTCGTTTCTTGGGAGGTTTCTTCACAACTTCTCAAGTCCTGGCCCAAATCACAAAAATTTATCGAATCCTTAGAGGGTTTGGAAAAGACCCAAGGGTATCTAGTCCCAAACCCCCTTTTCCCATGCGGAAACCCCCCTCCCAAAGTACTCCCAAACATATGGCCATCCAGTCTCTATTTTAAAAACCTCCAAAGAAGGAGATTTTCCACCACCCTCTGTGGCAGCATATTCCACTGCTGGACAAAACTAATGTACCCTTTTGGGGACTTTTGGGAATGGGGGGGGGGGAAGAGCTCACTTTTGGGTTTTCCAACTAGAGCCTTTTCCCTTTTTGGGCCCTTTCCTTCCTGCCATTTTGGGGCCCAAATATTTCTTTTAGAGCACCAGGCCCCCAGAGGAAAAAATTTTCCATTTCTTCTTTCCCCTCGCCTTTAAATCACTGTGGCGGGGAAAGGGAAACTCCTCCCTAAGTGAGCTTTTTGAAATGCATTCTGCTTTTTTTTAGGGAGCCTTTTTTTTGGGTTCTCGTTCTAATGTCATCAGTTTTAGGGAGCGAACCCCAAAGGAAGAGGCCATCATTTTAGTCCTGACGCTAAATTTTTCCTTTCTCAGGAGCATTTGGGAATTTAAAATTTATATTTGGCAGTGCAAAAACTTGGGGAAAAGATTGCTCTAGGCAGGGGTTTTCCAAACTTTTTGAAAAGGGGGCCAGATTTGGCGAGGTAAAAATGTGCAGGGGCCCCAACCATCTGGGCCCTTTTTGGCCCCTGGGCTGTATTTTGGACGAGTCTCTAAAACATGCAAGGAGGTGGGGAGGAGCTGCAGAACAGAGCCGGGGGGGGGATGGGTTGGGCAGGTGACTGGGGGGGTAGTGGACAGAGGCAGGTAGGGAAGGCAAACTTTTAAAACTGCAAGCGGGACATCCCCATCTGGTTTTTTGGGAGGGGGCCCGTGGTGGGGATGTGACAGGCGAGCCGGGGGGGGAGAAGAGGCCCTGGGCCTTTAAAATTTGAAAAAAGGGCCACATTTGGCCCCGGGCCCTTTTTTGGACTGCCTGCCTAGAATGACCAGAAAAATTACAAATGTGCTTGATCCTTACTCATTAAATCAGGAGCTTGGGAATTCTGCTTTTTGTTCCATGTCTTGGGAGGGCAATTTGTAGGACTGGAGAAAACTTCTTCTTGTGCTTCTGGGAAAAACAGTTTTTGCATAAATGTCCCTTGGCAAGACCTTCTCAAAAGGAATATTGAGCTAGAACTCAGGAGACAAACACTGCTTCCACCCGTAGTTTTCTAGAATCGGTATGCTTAAATTTAAAGATATCCAGAGATGTAGCCCTTGCACCAAACTACTTGGAATACTAACTACCGACACACATCCAATGGGTCCCCCTAAAACTTGGCACGTTCTTTCTTTGGGCAAAGCAAACCCTTTTTTCTTGTGACCCCCCTTTCAATCTTCCTACAAAAGCCAAAACACTGAGAGTTTGATTCTTAAAAGTATCACACTTGGGAGCGCTGAGTTTGTTTGGGAGATGCCACAGGACATGCCCGTTTACTGACACCCAAATTTTACCAAAACCTTGGTGTCATTTTTCCCGTTTCCTCAGTCTAACCGGGGTTTCCCCCCCCGTTTTAATGTTCAGGATAAATTTTGCTGTCTCAAAATTGAGGTTAGGCCAATACCACAGGGATCTATGATTTAAAATTTGAATTCCCCAGTAATTCCCTGGTTAGATTACATTTATTTATTTATTTATTTATTTATTTATTTATTTATTATTGAATTTCTATCCCGCCTATCTTCCCGAGGGAACTCTGGGCGGCTTACAGCAGGCTGATCAATACAGCAAAGTACAATATAAAACAAACAAGACAATCTTAAATAAGAGTAAAACAAATGGCACCCTTGGCATAGAACAGTTGAGGCTCAGCAATAGAGCATCTCAGTAGCTAAAATAATTAATTAACAGATGGTGGGGGGACGACAACAAAAAACTAAGCTTGGTCACCGAAGGCCTCGCAGTAGAGCAAAGTTTTCAGTGCTCTGTGGAAGGCCAGCAGGGACTCTGCAGAGCGCACTTCACTAGGGAGGCTGTTCCACAACGAGGGGGCGGCCACCGAGAAGGCCCGGTTATGGGTGGTAGTTTTCCGGGCCTCTCTAGGGGTGACAACCCGAAGCGAGTGCACTCGCGACTGCCGAACTGGTCGGGCCGAAGTTGATCGCGGGGTGATCCGCTCTGCCAGGTAGTGGGCCTCAGGCCATGGAGGGTTTTATAAGCTAAAACCAAGACCTTGAATCTGATCCGGGACGCAACAGGCAACCAATTCAGGTGAGCCAGGACTGGGGTGTGTGGTCATGGGGGTTTGCCCAACCCGCCCCCACCCTGGCTGCCGCATTTTGTACCCGCTGCAGACGCCGGAGGAGAGTCAGGGAACACCATGTAAGGTGTTGCAGTAGTTAAACCCTCGAGATCACCAGCGCTTGCATACTGTTTCAGGGAACAAAAGTTTGACCTATGTGAATGTCCAAAAGGGTTCAGGTTCCATTGGGACCATTTATTGGCATAGTGATGGTTGATTTTATTTGCTTTTACACTACAACACTCAGAACAAGATGAACATATGACTAATTATGAAAAGGGAAAGTATACCTCCTCAGTTTATCCAGGTTTTCAAGAGAGGTATGCCCAGAATTCTGCAGGGGAACAATTGAACATTGCTTCAGGGGGATTACATAATGATTACATTTAGAGCTATGTAACTCATACAGCAAGATGGGCAAATTAAAAGATTTTGTTAAAAATTTCAGTATCTAATGTGAGGTCCCAGTAAAAACCATTAAGAGCACAAAAACTTTTGTGGTTGTGAGGAGAAGGTAGAGAAGCCCTCTAAGCTGCTCATGCACAAAGCATGATCCATTTTCTGTAACAAAAATTTTATCTCAGGTACCTAGAATCGATTTAGATTTTAGTTCTGAGGCATGCCAACAATGGCACCATTAACAGGCAAATTTGATCTCTGACAACTATTAGGTAAAATACCTTCAAATTAAAGTAACTTTGGGATTACTTAAATACAAGTTAACAGAATGCCTCAGTGGGCGAAAACCTAGGATGTGGTAAATCAGGCCCAGGGTCCATCTAGTCCAACATTCTGCTCACATGTGTTTAACAGCGTCATGGTCTAATGAACTGAGCCCAGCTCCCTCGGGGTGATAGAGTAAATATCTATTTGCATATTAGCCACGGAAAGCCATGCTCCCCATCATACATGTGTCCAATCTCCTTTTATAGCCTGGCATGTTTTTGCCACCGAAGTCTGCACAAGGAGCTCAGAAAATGTGGGGTACTACTGTTGCGCTGTGAAGTGGGTGCCTGACGTCTTCCTTTCTTTAAAAATTTCTGTTGTGTGTTGCATCGGATGTGCTTAGGCCATCTTTGAAAGCCGTCTTACAGATCATCGTAGGGTTGGAAGGGACCTTGGAGGTCTTCAAATCCAAGCCCCTGCCTGAGGAGGAGACCTCATGCCATGCTTCTTTTATTCTTTCTTAAAAGAAGAAAAGCTACTTTTCCCCCAACCCACCGCCCTTTTCCTCATAAAAAGGCCAAGAGTTTGCACCCCGGATGGCCACCTTGGTTTCCCGACGTCCACTGTAAACTAGGCGAGTTTCTTAACTTGTGTAAACTCAGTGGGTCACAGAATCATGAGTTGGAAAGGGCCTACAGACGGCCATTGAGTCCTACCTTGTTTTCTGTGAGGTTAAGACCTGCTCTTCTACTGCTCCATCTCTTGCTCCAAATCTCACACCTCACCAAGGGTCCCAGATCTGGAAGAAGCTGCTGAGAGGAATCAAAAGAGGACTGCGAAGATAAGAAGAGGAAGAGGGACCCTGTGGATCGTCAAGTCCAGCTCTTGTCAAGGAGGCAAAATGGGGGGCTGAACTCCTGACCTCTGGCCCCACAGCCATAAGAAAAATCAAAAGAGCCATGTGGGTCGGCCAAGGGCCCATCTAGTCCAGCTTCTTGTATCTCACAGTGGCCCCCCCGATGGGGTTCTGGGAGCACACAAGACTAGTAGTTGTCTCTGTTACCACTCCCTGCATCTGGCCCTTGAAGGACCCTGGTTTTACACATCTCCATCATGGTTAAACCATGGCTATCTAGCATTTCCCCACCACATGAAAGCGGAACACTGGGGGGTCTATGTCAGAAATGTTAGAATCGATCTCAGGATATTTGTCCAAATCAGCTCTTCCTTCTTTGTTAAACTAAACCGATCTTATTTATTTCATTTATTTATGTTACAGTATTTTTATCCCGCCTTTTCTCTTGGAAAGGACCACAGCTAGAAATGACGGGCATAAAGAACGCAGTACTGTTGTGATGTGAGTTTTAATCTATTGCATCATATTGGAAACAAAGACATGTCACATCTGAAGTTGACTTGATTGCCAAGTACAAAAAAAAAACAGTACAAACAATATATTGCAGATAGAGCCCATTTTTTTTATTTATAAAATTATTAATTTGCTTTAAAAAAACTGAGCCAGAAAAAGAAACCCCTCCCCCTCCCACTACAGGAATAACCAACAACCCAATTCCACCAAAAGGTGGTGCCAAGGTGTTGTCGGGATGAAAAGAGAAGGAAGCAATCTACATTCTGAAGATATTTAGGTAATTCCTTTTGTATTACAAAGGTTTTCCTCTTGGAATATTTTTATCCGAGAGGTTCTAAAAAAAGGTCATAGTGCAGCAAGTTTAAAAGTCAACATGAATTGTAGGATATGAGCAACATTAAAAGCACGCCTAACAAAGAATGACTTGCAACTGTTACAACTCAGGCTTGTCTCCCGTTGGAATGAAGCTACCATCTGATTATCCTGATTACAAATTAATACATTTTTCCGATTTTCAGAGGTCCTTTCTACTTTGGCTTCCCGGAACTGATCAAATAAAACATTTTCCCAAAAGCTTGTGAACTTGAGGAACAAAAGGTTTTAAATGGGCTGCTATATATAAGGCCCACTGATGATGCATTTTCATTACAAATATATACACAATGGAAACACCATTTTCAATTAAAGCGGGCAGCTGCTGTTTTTGAAATTAAATTGCCTTTGCTTTGCAAACTGGATATGGCATATATTAGACACCATCGATAAATTACCAACTTAGCAGACCCCCATTGGAACCTTCGAATGAATTTGATCCAGAGGCAAAGCACAGAGCTTGAAGGGAGGTGATTTCTAGGTCAGAGGGAAAGGCACACGTTTCCCAATAATTCATACTGATTTCGTTTTTCTGCAATCTATTAAATGCCCACCTTATTTAGTCTTATGATGCGTTCCATAATCTTACCAACAGACCAACCGGTCCAGCTCACTTACTTGCTGCATTCAAGCAAGAAAGAATATCGAGCCCAACAACAGTTAACAACAAATACAGCTTCTTGGGCTGCTGAGCTTTCAGGTGTGGAATTGAAGGAAGAAATAAAGGGAAAACAAATGAAAACTCAAGGCAGAAATTTCCCTTTGCCGTCCGTGAAGAAACTGGAGCGTAGGAAAAGTGGTCCTGAGAACACAATAAGGGAAAACCCAACGATCCGTAAAGATTTTTGTCTAAAAGGAGAGACTTATCCAGCCGTTTGGGCCAGCTGGGGTCCAGAAGATGGGAAGTGCGGCAGACATAATTTGGATTACAACAAAGATGGCAGAGAATCTTGGAAAGAGCTAAACCAAGACAATAGAAAATGCAATAATAATTAAAAATACAATTCAGTATCACATAGAGGCTGCTTTGGATGTGAGCTCTACAAATGATTTTAAAAAGGATCCAAGCAAAAGAGTGTTTCTGACTGGCACATGTAGGGTTTCCACGTAAACGTGGTATCGCTTTTTCAATAGTTAGCTTCTTGAAAGCTCAATTGGTTTTTTTAGTATGAAACAAATACATCCTAATTTATCTATATGCTTATGCAGAGTAAAGAGTAACACTTTAAGTTTAGGACAGTGACAATGATTTTAAACTAAAATCTTGATGTGGTTCAGTTTACTTTACATTTCAAAAACAGCTTCAGGCTGCGAATAGTTAAGACGAAAGTCAGGTGGAAATATGAAATGAAATAAATAAAGACAAAATGATTTTTTCTTGAAAAAAAATTTTTAAACTCTGGTCAGGTTTGGTACTTCCTTCCAGCCCTTGCATTTTTTAATACTAAGCAAGGTTGTCTTGCGGTAAGAGGTCTATATGGCTGCAGCAACACACCTCCAAAAGGCACTACAAAAGATTTGTGTCCTGCATTTGCTTATCACTACTGGCAAATTATTGTATATTGTGTTGTGTGCCTAGACAACAAAGCTAAATAAATGCGGCAAAAAAATCAACCTGTTTCCAGCAAGAATGTCATTGATAGCTGTTGTCACCCAAACTCCCTTTTCAACCCCCTGGGAGAATATTGCTAAAACAAACAATGTCTTGGGAATAAAAACAGAATTCATCAAGGAAATATCTTAACAATGTATATGTTTTACATGTAAGTGTTCAAAAGATCTCTTGGCTGCTGCTGTCCGTTGACATTGGGGGAAAGGGGGGGTGGTGCAGATTTTCCCACTGGGGGACAGAATTGGTGTAGAGGAGGACAGGCGGAGACAGAGTGGGTTTCTTCTGCTCAGCCCCATCTTGTTGTGCTTCAGGCTTCTTTGGCGGTGGGCTTGTACGTGCTGAAGTAGTTCACCACTTGTTGAGGCACCTCTGCAGGGCACTCTGAGCGAGAGCTTCTTTGGGAGCCTGATTCAAACAAGAGCCAGAAATCAGACCCGCAGAGAACTCAACAAAGGTCCTTGCAGATTAAAGGAGAACATTTTAAGAGTGATCTTCCTTTGCCCTTCATGACTCACAAGTGGCATACAGCAAATGGTTCAGTGCTCTTACCAACCACACTAAGGGACATCGAGGGCAGGGCAGGAGTTTAAAATGGATCGGGGATGCTCTTTTTCCCTCTCACAAATTACCAGAAATAGGGGACATCCACTCAAATGAGGGTTGGGAGAGTGAGAACAGACAAAAGAAAATACTTCTTCACCCAGCGTGTTGTTAGTCTGTGGAACTCCTGCCATAGGATGTGGTGATGGCATCTGGCCTGGATGCCTTTTAAAAGGGGATTGGAGAGATTCCTGGAGGAAAGTCCATACGGTTACAAACCATGAGGGAGATGTGTAATCTCCAGGCTTAAAAACAGGGTACTTCAAAAGGGGCCCGGTGCAGATGAGTGGTATCAGGAGATGGAATCTAGCCCCGTGTGCTCCCAGCTTGACAGGGCCACTATTTAGATACAGGAAATGGACTAGATGGGGCCCTTGGCCTTTATTTATGTTTTTTACAAGCTTTGTGTTATCAAAGGCGGTATACAAAAAGGGGTACAAACCCTAAATTTTAAGACCAATTCTCATAAAAAGACCATACCAGCCTTCCAGTAGAAGTGAGAGTGAGTATAAGGTAAGTATAGAAGTATAGCGGGGAATAAACCCAGCATCCTACTGTTTTTCCAAAAATAAGATGTGGAGGCAATCATTTTGTATTTTACATGGAAACTGCCTTGGAGAAATGGTTCCCAATTGCAGAAGAGGTTCTCGGAAATTTCAAAAAACAACCTCAAATGCTTTGTAACCCCCAGACCATATGAATCCTACCTGCCATTACAGGGTGGTGGGCCTTTGGGGAAGCGGGGTTGCCTTGGGCTTTTTTTTTTTTATTAAAAAAATCCTCCACTTTCCCCAAAACTTCATTGATAGATACCCGCTGAAATTCTGTGGCCACTGAGGTTGTTTGATTTTACAGTAACTTTTTAATGAATCAAAGGACAAAATTTAAAAGGGTTTGTCTTTCGATACACAGGGACTGCTGGGATAATTAGTGAATGAGCAAGAGCAAAAAACTATTAATTGTCAAAACAATACAAATCCCCAAATTTCTAAAGAATAATGGTTCTTTAGGATAAGAAATCAAAAGAGAGAAAATGTAACATTGCCCCAAAACAGTTGGGCTAACAATTGCAACATTAGGTAGTTAAAGTTGCTTGCTATTTTTTTCCCTGAAGCTTCTGCCTTACTTAATCCAAAGGGGCTCTTCGAAAGATTAATGTTTGCTTTATTTCAAGATTCTACACTGAGATACTGTAAGCAGGAACCAGTTTTTTTACAGGGTGATAAGGCAAAAATTTTAATT
>JAWVWN010006288.1:0-26794 GCA_037367305.1 Phrynocephalus vlangalii | reverse complement strand
AGAATATTTAAAAAAAACCTTCAACGTTTCCCTTTTTTGGACAATGGCCCATCATCATCATCGCCATCTCAAATATCAATTTTTGGTTTTACACTTACCATCCTAGAAAAATTTTCCTGAAACCAATGGAACACAAAAGTTAGTATGACCCCTTTAATCCATTGATTTCAATGGTCTTTTTTTAAAGTCTGAAACAAAGAAGTATTTCTGTGAAAACACATTACACATTCTACCCTATAACTTTTACACTCCATTCTATGGAACTTTTAGTCTATAAAATCCTAGAATTGTTTTGCTACAAACCCAAAGTCTCACAATAGAATTCTAAAAACTGAATATGCAATTAAAAATTTAGGGAATTAAAAAAAAATTTTTTTTATCATGACCCTTTTAATACCATTGGGTTGCTCACTTTTTTTGGAAAGGGGAATTTTGGGGGAAAAGTGTGTTACGAGGTTAAATCTGGCCGGGGGGCACAGTATCATAAGCAAAACGGTTACACAGTAGTCAAAGTGATTGGGAAAAAAGGAGCAAAGACCAAGAAGAAGAAAGTCCAAAAGGAATTTTCCCTGAGTCGAGCCTTTCTTTTCACACACTGCACCCTTTTCAAAGGGACGTCACATGTATTTGGGAAACATCTTTTGCTTCAAGTTTGAAATGGCATATGCTTTCCCAGCCCCAACCGGTAGGTATGTGCACAGGGACCAAAAAAGGCCCCTTTGGTGCCTGCTGAATACAGTGAGCAGGTGTTTCCCCTCCACGCCCACATGCACACACCAGGCCTTTTTCCAGTTTTTAAATGTCCAGCAGTCTTCCCACCAATGCAGGCATCCCCAAATTCAGCCCCCGATGTTTTGGACCAAATTCCCAAATTTTCTAAGTTGTTCCAGTAAAAAGGGACTCTGGGAGCTGTGTCCAAAACATCTGGGAAGGGGCCCAATTTGGGGCATGCTACCTACTGGGCCCTTTCGCTTACCTTGGAGACTTCCTCCCAAATTTCGTGTCCGCCGGGGGCTTCTCCCACTGAAACCCCCTTTGAGTGGCTCTTCAGCAATGCTTCTTCCCCCAGGCGTGCCCCTAAGAGTCCTTGGGGTTTTTGCTAAATAAGGGTATTTACAAAGGGCCCCCCCCTTTCCCCCTCCGAAAATTACTTAAAAAACCCCCTTTTCCAAGCTTGGCGAAGTTCTTTTTTGGACTGAAGCTCACAGCCTCCCCCCGCCGCTGGCAGGGCCAAAGGGGTGCCCCCCTGGGGGACTCTTAAGAGCTGTGGGCCGCAAAAAACAGGCCCCAACTGTCCCCAACACCTGGTTTTTAAACAAGGGGGGCAAAACAACTCCATGCACTTCCAGGGGCCTCAACGCAGCTTCCATATCCCTCAGACCCACCAGACCGCCCTATACCCCTCAAATGTAAGAGTGGACTCGGAAAGAACCCCTTTTGTCCTCTAGGAAAAGGGGAGCCATTCTTTCTTACTTCACACCCTTCAAGAGTCTTGGGGTGTACACCTTGCTCCCATCTCCCCATTGCTAGAGACTCTTTATTTAAAAGCCTGTGCGCCCACTTAAAGATGGCAGCAGGCTCTCTCAGATTAAAATAAGGACCTTTGCAAGACATTTTTCAAGGATGGGTGGGAGTCCATACAGATCTCTGGGGATAGAGGTGTGCTTGTACAGAACAGAGGTCATCCACCACAAGGACTAACACCTCGCTCCTTAAAAAAGCAATCCAGTATGTACTGGCCAATACACGAGGCACTATTATAGCAAAAAGTGGAACTGTCTCTAAGATAAAACTCAGGGGGGGGAAAACAGCTGACAATGACCTGCACATGCCCTAGCTTACCATAACATTGGGATAGCACCCAGTAAAGGAAGCCTTGGACACAGAGCCTTTGGACTAGTTAAAAACTGGAAAATGCTCTCCCCTGTTTTACCTGGGCTCTTCCTATTGCAGCTTGGAACAACACAACACACACACACACACACACACACACCACACACACACACACACACACACACACACACCACACACACAAAATGGCTGCCTCCTTTTTTCCCTTACAAGAAGGAATGCCTGATAGGCTACCACAGTTTCCCAAAACTCTGATCTCCAGATGTTATTTGGACTACTACTGTCTTCATTTCCAGCCACTGGTCATGATGATTGGGGATTATGGAATTTTCTTATCCGAAAAACATCTCTGACCCCAAAGTTGGGAAAGATTGATCTATCATGCTGGATATTTAACTTGAGGCAATTTTGAACCACCCACCCACCCACCCCCCAAGGGAAAAAAAAAGATCAGAGATGTGCTCCTTTACCAAATTTGGGCAAGTCCCTTTTCTGCACCAGAAATACACCAACACTTAACAACACTTAGGGAAATATTTACTGCCTAGGACTGCCAAATCTTCCAGCAAAAATTTCCCTACTATGCAGACATGTTGAGAGAAAAAGGCACAGCTAACATATGGCCTCCCAGATGCTGTTGAAAGGGCACTACCCACCATTTCCTCACCATTTGCTAGAACGGGCTGGGGGAAACGGCAGTCTAGCAATATCTAAAAGCTATGCATTCTCCCCACCCCCCACCCCGGAAAAGAGCCGAGCTCATCACAGGGCTGACCAGAGGCTGGTTGCATTAGACTCTGACATTGGGCACGGCTTGCATCAACTGCAAGCAGAGATGGAGGGGTTCAAGGTTAAAGGGCACAAAATCTGAAGCTAAAATTTGGAGATCCCGTTGTAGTAGGAGAATAAGATCTCATCCCCAGGTGACTGTTAAGGCAAATCCCGTCCCCCTCTGTTCCCCTCCGCGCCACCCTGCTGCCATACCTTGCTCTTTGGCAATGCGATCAATGATCTCTTCCAAGGTCTCGTGCGAGTGGCACGTGAGCACCCCCTCTAAGCAGATCGAACGCTGCTTCAGTGCTTCCCCACGCTAATGTCCAGGTTGTTGTAGGATTTCTGGGGAGCCAAGTGCTAAGGGAAAGCCCAAGACATGAGAAAGGAAATCGAAAGGAGCACGACAGACTGGACAGGGAGGACACATGGCTTACCAGGTGAGATACCTGTCCTGATTCCATTTTGCTACAGTGGGGGGAACTCAACCTCTGTACACAAATTTAACTCTGAAATTTGCATGGGAGGAATGTCCATTTAGAATGACCCCCGGGTCTTATTGCAGGTGAGTGTTTAAGCCTCCTCAGTTTTTAAAAGTTACTTTTTGGGACTAGTGCTCCCAGAATCTCTCAGTGGGGGAATTCCATCCTGTGGAATGGGGAGTTGTAGTCCAAAAAGTATCTCTCCCAAATTCATTCATTCATTCATTCAATTTGTACACCACTCATCTAGCCAGGCCACTCTGGGTGGTGAACAACACACCTTGCAGGCACATCACTTCAGACACGAAGCATTGGACTACCATTGTTTCCCCATACCATCACCACACCCGCTCTGCACTGCCTTCCTGTGCTTAATGTCTCCTTTTACACTCCTTATAGGTTACAAACATACAAGCAAGAAAGAAACTAAGCCTCGTTTTAAATAAAGACAAATGGGCACAAAATACCTGAGTGTAATATATCACATTTCTAATTAAAAATAATGAGCACTGCAATAACGGTGCCATAAAATTTGGACATTTCTTGCCCTGTTTTTTTGCCCAGCCAGTTGTCTTGACTATAAAATGGTTTTTAAATACAGTATAGGAAAAAAAGAAAGGTACTGCCAAAAATGAATAAAATGGTTCATCGTGACAAAAGGGATATGTCCCAAGCTGTGCATTTTCAAAGAAAGCCAATTATCTCCCTGTGACAGTAACACAAAATAGCTCCTGCTGTGACAATCAACTATTTGTCAATACTGATTTCCTGTTCTAACATTGTGCTTCTCCATAATGCACTGCTTTCCCCATCTTTCTTATCTCAAAAAGTTCAAGGAAACACAGCACCCCCCTAGAGGCAACATAGGAGGATAATCTTCTTAGGGCTGGTTATTAAAGAAGTACTGTATAAAACTAGACCAGGTGATACTTAAGGCAGGCAAGTCCAAACTTCGGCCCTCCAGATGTTTTGGACCACAACTCCCACAGCCCTTTGCCATTAGAAATATAGGCTTGGAATTCTGGGAGTTGTGGTCCAAAACATCAGGGGGGCTGAAGTTTGGACATGCCTGCCTTAAGGCTACTAGTAAAAGAACAAGTGCTAATATTTCCAGGGCAACACCATTCTCCTCAGAGCTGTACCAAAACTTCAAGCATGGCAAGAGATGGGATTGCCAGGAGTCAGTTCTTAGATGTAAAGTTCTTAGCAAGATGAAAAAAGAATGCCAGATAGTTTCTTAGTTGAGGCCCAGAGCAGAGATGTAGTGAAGCTGCATCTGAAGTTACGTTTACTACCTGGATTTTTTTTTCATCTTGCCAAGAACATTACATCTAAGAACTGACACCTGGCAATTCCATCTCTTGCCATGCTTGAAGTTTTGATACAGCTCTAAGAAGGATGATGTTGCCCTCAAAATATTAACTTTTTGTTATTTTATGAATAGCTTTAAGGTATCACCTGATCTAGTTTTGCATTTGTTTTTTTTTTTTGTGATGGATACATGGCTCCTCAACTTGTTTGCTTCAGTTATTAAACGGGTCTCTCATTTACTTCATCTCTGACTCTCATGTGACCCACTGCCAGTTTATTCTGACTTTAAAACAATGTTCCTCGTTATCTCACAATTAAAAACTGAGGGGGTTGTGACATACTTACAATCACATCAAAGCGGGAGTACAGTCCAACTACACTCCCTGTAAAAAAAAAGAAGAGGGTATTGGAAATTATTCTGACAACCCATTTTATAATGTCACTTCAGACTAAGAGCCATGATGAAAACAATCTGTATAAAAACATCAAGTAGTAAATTGTCACAGAATATAAATCAGTTTAATGTCTTGTTCTACACATTTGACTGCTGTGGCGTTTGGGGTGACTGCACATATAACTTTCGGGGTCTTGTCAGCTGGGGCTATTTGATATGTAAGATGAATAAACCAAGAAAATATTTCTACCCTGCAATGATAACAAGATTTTCCCTATGGATCTCTCTCTAAAGTTTGGATACAGAGACTGCCACCAATAATAAAAAATGTCCTCAGCCACAAACAGAGATGTAGGTTTTGTGGAACCTACCCACGTCTCTTATTCAAAGAAGCTATGGACACCGTCCAGTAACTTACCTTCATAAATGCAGCACTCTGTGCAGCAAAAGCAAGTAGTAAAAGAAAACATGACCAGCCTCAACTTTTTAATGACCTCCAGAAATAATTTTTTAAAAAGTCAGGTGACATTTTTTGTAGAAACCACCAGAGAGAATAAAGTGAAGAAGTGGAACACTATGTGTGCATCCATATGACCCTCAAAGAAAAGGCAGAATGCAGATGGACTAGTAATTTATTTATTTATTTATTATTAGGCCTATATACCGCCCGTCTTCCTGGGAGGAACTCCGGGCGGTTTACAACAAGGGGGCAGCAAAACGACAGATTAAAAATAGCAGCGAATTAATTAACTAGCTAAATAATAAAACAACACGAGTTAGGTGTGTCTTGTTTAAGACATGGGGGGTGATGAAGAAGGTTTATCTGGGCTTGAGCATCTAGACAAAGACAATGAAACTCGGAGGGGGAGAAAGTGTGGAGCCCCTTGCCCTCCACTCCCCACCCCACCCATACCTTTCTCATTAATGACAGGCAGTGCTGAGACTCTGCGATCCACAAATATCTCCAGGGCAGTGTAAACAGGAGCAGACTCCAGGACTATTGCAACATCCCGGAAGGTGCCAATCCCCAACTCCTGGATGGTTCTCTGTAGGAAGCGTGGCTTCGGAAGCATGGCTCCCTGTGTGACAGAGCAGGAGATGGTGGGAAATCAGAAAATGGCCTCTCCCTAGCCCAACAAAAAGATCCCATTAACAGAGGCATCTGAGGTACCTGGCAGGAGGTAGGCACAAAGGTAGGCGCAAACGGAGCAGTGAGTGGCATTCATATAATTATACAGTTTTTTAGTTGTTGTGAGCTTTCCAGGCTGTTTGGCCGTGTTCTGGAACTTCCAGAACACGGCCAAACAGCCCGAAAAACTCACAACAACTATCAGATCCAGGTCGTGAAAGACTTCGAGAATATAGTTTGCTGCTTATTTTTTCATCTTGGATATTTGTTTTACTGTACTGTATATTTGAACTGTTGTAAGCAGCCCAGAGATGGACAGGATATAAATATAATAAATAAATCAATTTCTCTGGAGCCCAGGATCCCCAAAGTCTGTCTGCCGGTCTCCTGAAGAATAGACTAAGCTAGGCTAGCCTGTCTAGCATCAAGGCCCTGTCCATACTCAGTGTCAACACATGTCCTCCTCAGGCAGCTCTCAGGACTCTGAGAACTCCCTGAGACCCCCACCCCCACCCCCACCCCGTGCCCCTCCAGTGCTCCCTTTTGAAGAAATAGTTGGGTCAAGGAACCGCCATTTTAACATCTGACAGCCGCCTGAGATAGCATCAGTCTGGGGCACAGTGAGAAACTCAGTTGACAATGACTCAGTTGACAATTTCCACAGCCCTGCTGCTTCTGCCCACTTACACAGCAGGAGGAGACTATGAAGGCAGGAAAGAAGATCAACTAACGGCACTTGGCAAAACAACCACCCCTTCCCCCTAAAGCAGTAACCTTCAAGGCTCCTAAGATCTTCAGAGGAGTCCCTTTTCTCTGTCCCAATGCTGTTACCAGCACATTGGTTGGGGACGTGAGAGAGGGCTTCATCTGTGGTTACTCCCAGGAGGCTAGATTTGCCCTCAGTCTCTTGTCCATCCACCCACAAAAAAAGATGTTTCTTTTTAAGTGTGCATGTGTTGTGTTGTTACAGTCGTGACCAACTCTTCATGACCCCATGTCCACAGATTTTTCTTGGCAGGAGTACTGGACTGGCTTGGCAGTTCCAACTCCAGGCACCTAGCAGCACCTGGTATTCCCTGGTGGTCACCCATCCAAGTATTAACCAGACCTGACCCTGCTTAGCTTCCGAAATCAGGCGAGATCAGATGTACTTAGGGCATCTAGACAGCTTTCTTTTAAGTAGGCTTTTAATAACTACACTGAGCATTAAAGCAAGACTGCTCTCAAGATCATAATTAATAAGTCTAAATTAAATTATACAATCAAATGCTGTGGGATCTGCTTTGGTTATACATTTTTATTCAGGTTTTCTTTACAATGATCATATAATGCAAAGACCAATCTGAATCAGTCAAAAACTTTGTGCTCCTGATGCAGTTTCTTTTTCTACTGCTGTGGGAGGCTTCTATTTTTTTAAAGCCAGAACTATGTGAATAGTCACTTCCCTGTGCAATCAGTTCCCCCCCCCACCCCGTGTGATCAGTTTTATCTTCTGCAAAATGACATGGGTGTGTCATTGGGTGTAATTGACATGATGTTGGCAGTCGAGGGGAGGGGGTGTTTGGGAACTATAGAAACACCTTCCCCCATGATCTGTCCCTTGACTGTCTCCAATTTTAGTAATTTCATTTTTTCAATGAATGCATCTAGCGCTGAATCATTGCACTGACACACTGATATACAGTGGTACCTTGTATAAAGGAATTAATTCGTTCCAAATGAAATTATGTTAAACAAATTTTCCTTTATACAAATTTGGACCAGGGATCTTGGGGGTTCGTTGCTCTTCCTGCGTCCCCACCCCTCCACACTTCCTTGATCCTGTCTGCGTGAGGGGAGGGAGGAAGAAAGAGAGGAAAAAATGCAGGCTCACCTCCGGTCGAAGCCCAGTCGTCCTGATTCCTTCTCTTCTGTTTTTTTTTTTTGCCTCCCGCCCCTTCTCTTAAAGGGGCGGGAGGCAAAAAACACACACACCAGAAGCGAGGAGAGCCCCGCACTCACCAGATTAAATCTGGACCTGGGGATTTTCACCCTTCTAGAGCAGGTACAAGAAAAGTGCGCTGGGACGCGTTTAGGTGGGCGTGGTCGCACTTAATTTCCTGGTGGGGAAACAATTGTAAGCTCCGGAGCTGGCAGCCATTTGCTGCGGAGTTTAGGGGTCGTGTACAAAGGGCCATAGAAATCCATTGAAAACGGAATAATCCCATTTTATGTTGTACAGATTCGCCCCATAGGCAATTATGTTAAGCAAATTTCCCCTCTCTTCGGAATTTTTATGTAGTACAGATTTTATGTTATGCAAACTGTTTGTTATACAAGGGCCCACTGTACTAGTTTAACACTAGATCACGTCAGCACAGAAAAATAATTCAGTAGCTGTGTGTGTGTGGCCACTGGCTCTGAATCACTTTGTGGCTCCTGTGTGACCACTAGCTGCAAACGTCTGAATTAAACCAAAGCAAAGCTGAATCACTCCAGTTCAGTTTGCCAGCATAGTGACAGTCTAAGTCTGTTTTCACATCCTTTGGAGTTTTAGATGATTAGTTTTTATACTATTGTATGTCTATTTTTGTAAACTATTTTAATATGCTTCTAACTTTATTGCTATTTTAATTACGCTATTATGAGTTGCCTTGAGTCCGTTTTTCTGGGAGAAACACAGAATACAAATTGCTCACTTTCCTAGAGTAGAATGTCATCACATCTTCTGAGCCCTGAAATTCTTATGCTGTCCTGGTGGTTCCTTCCCTGTCTTTGCTTTCACCCAATTCCCTTTGCTGTCCCCTGTATATGGAATATCCCTCTTCACAGCAGAGCCTGCCCTGAGAAAAAGGCCTGACTTAAATAAATAAAGTGACTTCCAAGGAACCTATTGATTCTGTAATTCCATGCACAGCTTAGTTTATCCTAATCTATTCCATAAATGGACCCAATGCTACCCCAATCCTGCACATCTCTGATCAAAACCCACTTTCCTCCACATACTTTTTAGCTTATCCTCATGATCCTTAGGTCCAACTATAACTAAGCACATGCAACTGCATTGGTCCAACTTCATTCCCCTGTTTTCTTTTCCTCGCCTGCATTCCACATTGCCTATTTTGGTCTCTGAGCTTAGTGGAGAGCTGCTATTTTCGCCCACGTTCCTCTGCCAGGCACAAACTGAAGGCGCAGTATAAATAAACAGATAATAGAAGGAAATACCAGACACCGCTGACTCATACAATCGTCAGGGCTTTGGATCCCATGCACCGAGAACTCACAAAGATATGCAGAAACTTGAGGATGCGCTTGTGTGTCAGAATATGCAGGACATTTCCTGAGATGGGCTCAATGACAGGCAACCGGTGGATCTTGTTCTTAATCAAGGAATACACAGCATCGAAGAGACTTGAAAGAGAGGAGATAAAAAGACCATACTGCACATCCAGGGACCTCCCTCTGTCCAAACAATTGTTCATCTTTGCTACCTTGAGCATACTAGACGGTTCGAAGTGGAGGAAAGAGGTAAGCCTGAAAAACAGCTAGGGTTCCCCTCATCTTATGGTGACTGTTTCTGCTGATTGTCAATAGGAAGAAGTCAAGAGACTACAGCATTGTCTGGCTCACCAACAAGAGACGAAACTTGGAAAGGCCCAAAGATTATCTCCACAAAATGGTGGCAGCCCTATCAAGCCACCCAATTTCTCACCACAGAGGAGCAATGAGCATTGGGGAGAAGGGCCACAGAAACACTAGGCTTTATTTATGGTGGTCTTCTGCGCTTTGGGATCATTCCCCTCTCTCGTCCATAACTGCTTCATCTCTCTCCCTCTCCAGTCTCAGCACCTCTTTGACAACTATGAGACACCACGGCAAGGAGCTTAACAATGGGCAACCCAAGGGAAAGGTTGGGGAGAGCACCAGAGCCACTTACCTATCATTTGGGGAGATGTAGACCAAGGGTTTGAAGGAACTTTGCAAGTATATCTCTGGGGAAGAAAGGAAAAGTGTTTGGCACTTCCATCCTGGGTCCGGTGAGAGATCACCAAGCCCAGATTGAGGGAGAAGCTACTATCTGGTAAACAAACTTGGCATTGCCCCCATCGAATCCCTATGCAAATTTAGAAGGCAGATGTGTTTCTCCAGTTTGGGCACCTAATAGGCAGGGCTCAGCTTTCTTCAACTTAATATCCTTCATCTATGCTTGACTACAGCTGTGAAGATCCCCCAAGCAGCATTGCCAAGCTGGCTGCCCACACTCCAACACAGAAGGATAGCAGGCTAGGGAAATCTATTATTCCATACATGCCACACGTCATCCCTCCGCCCAAATATGTATGCCTTCAGGGCACCTGTAGGTACCCATGCAGCTGCGACAAAAGCCAGTGCCAGCGGTGACAGGAGACTATCTGGCTCTTTGCTTCAAGATGAACTCCAGGACTACAACTTGGAAACATAGAATCATAGAGTTGGAAGAGACCTCAAGGGCCATCCAGTCCAACCCTCTGCCATGTAGGAACCCCCATCACATTATTTCTGACAGATGGCCATTTAGCTTATTGACATATGAGGACTTCAGTCCTCTACTAACACCTGCTATGGCCCTCTGCATACATTTTTTGGGGGGGTGGAACATGTCCTGTCCAGTAGCTGTAGTCTGTTACATTGCAATCTAGTCTCTTCTTTCTTAATTCATGGCATGTATTCTTTCCTAAAGAGCCTATTGTTTCTCCATTTAAACTATGTATTCCTGCCGTAAGTGAAGGAGCAAATGATTCCACTGGAAGCTTCCACCAAAGTCCAAAGCGCCAATCAGTTTTGCTTCCCTTCTGTGATGGGTCCAACTAGCTTGAAATGTGTGTGTCACAAAAGAGGATCAAGGGCTGCTTCCCATAGTGCTAAAGACATGAAGGGAACATTAGGTTTTTTGAATGCTCAGGGGCTGAGTCAGGAATATAGTGTTTCCTCAGGACTAGAATTATTAATAGGTATAATGAATGACAGATAGAGTTAAGAGTCGGAGGTGTCACAGATCTAGGATGATCAAGTGAAAAAGAGGACCAGGCTCCCGTACCTTTGGCAATTGCTTCAAAGAGGAAATTTCAGCAGAAGCAGGTTTTAATGCTAACTAGAGTTGCTGACCTGCTGCCTTCTACACATCTGTTAAAAGTTACAAGAATCTTGTCCTCTTCTTCATCTATGGGTGCTAATTAGACAACAAGATTAGCTCTGAGGCGGTCAGCCTTCAATAACAACTGTATTCCAATAGGCTGTTTACATATTTTATGCTTCACTTCAGTTTTATTCAAAGTAACCTTTACAAAAGGAAAACAAAAGTGCAAACAATGTTTTGCTTAAATACTTAGCTTTTTAGTCGTGTGTGTGTGTGTGTGCGTGCGTGCGCGCGCGCGTGAGTGCGTATGCGTGCACGCAAGTGCGTGCGTACATGTGTGTACACAAACGTGCCAAAACTCCAAAGATTGTAAGAGTGCATGATGAAGCAGTAAGTGGCTGAGGCAGCAACTGCAGTTTCTCTCACAACTTTTGTCTGGCAACAGTACCAGCTGTACCACTGAGAACATTTATTTATTTATTTATTTATTTATTTATTTATTTATTTATTTATTTATTTATTTATGTATTTTTAACTGCCCAAATTTCCCTTGGGAACATCCCCACCTCACTGCAGCAACATTCCTTCTTTTACTTTTATTTTTTCTTGCCAGCTATTATTTATTTATTTATTTATTTATTTATTTATTTATTTATTTATTTATTATATTTCTAGACCTCCCATCTTCCAAACGGAACTCTGGGTAGTTTACAATTAGAACAAGGCAACAAGAAAAAAAATACAAAAAGGGCAAAAGTACTAATAAAATAAGGAGGGATGAGACCCTCCTTATTTTATTAGTACTGAGGATTAAACTATCAAGAAGTATTTAGTTTGTTTACTTCCATAAACATATGGGAAACACGACTGAGAAAGAAAACATGGGTCAATTCTCAAGAATACTGTAACTGACAAAGAAATAATGACAAAAAACACAAACAAGTAATAGTTAAAATGACACCCAAATACAACAAAATAGCCAACACCTATCTCCTTCATCTACAGAGAAAGATGTATCTCCAAGAGGCAGTTATATCTGGAAAACACTGACATTTGCAGTTTGGTGAGGTACTTAGGGTTCTCTGCTATGGCTCAGGGCAATCAAATACAGCGTTTTGACAGACAGTTCTATATATCTCACCCAACTTGAAATCCGAGACATAACTCCTTAGAATAAAGCCATGATAGTTGTCATGGTATCAAACAGATACCACTTTGTTGGACAGATGTTTCCAGAACAGCAAGCAATTCTGAACATTCAAGTTAAGTGAGGATTCTGGAACAGGCTAAACCCTTGGAGACAAACCTAAACGGACGCACAACCAGGTACAGAAGGTGGAATTTATCAAGCATTAATGTCAACAGTCGTTAATAACATTGAAGTCCATCGACACATGCACCCTATCCCCTACTGGTGCCCTCCTTACCTCTCCATGTTTCAATTTTGTGTTCCTCAATCTCATATATCTGAACCTAAAATAGCACAAACATAATTATGTGGGAGAAAGAGATGCCATCATTATCCACCTATTTAAAAAGTTCATTTATGAGCTTGGTGAAGTTTATCCTGCAATTCACTTGATTGAAAGCATAGGGTATGTTAGGCCTGGAAAATAGAAAATTAATAGGTGATGCAATAGTCATCTTCAGGTATTCAAAGGGCTGCTACGTCTATAAGAGAAAAATAATATTTTCTGTTGTTTCCGTGGAGATGACCCAAAACAAGCAGTTCAAATTACAAGAGAGGGGATTTTTTTTTCATATTAGGAAGAATTTCCTGATAGATCAGATGGATTGACAGTGGAACAGTATGCTTCAGAGGATGACAGATAGCTTGTCATTATTAAATAAATTAAATAAAGTATCAGAATATATTGTAACCTATTACGAATACTGCAGCAACAGATTTTCTGGGCAAACGAGGTTTATGCTACATGTTCCTTGAGCCCTTCCCAAATTATTCTACTTTAAAGGGTCCACAATATAAATGAATACTGCTTCCCTTGGAGGGTGAGTTTGTCTAGATTAAGGTTCTAATTGATTTCTTCAAAAGATGCTGTGAAACCAAAACTCATAACTTCTAGGACATTTAGAAATGCTGAACAATTTTAGTAACATGTTTAATTTGTGACCCAATATGACATCCAAGTGATGCGTAAGAATCAGATTCTTATCATTACTGTCTGAAACTATAAATATACATTGACAGCACCATACATATGCCCCAGGTCTACAGTTGGGAACACTGAGATATCTAAGTTGACAAGCTTGCCGGGCACACGCTCTGGGGAGCCAGGAGTTCCAATGGCTGACACCTGCTACTTAGATAACTAATACATCTCTTGCTGTCCTTCTCTCCAGACCACTCTACATACTGAAAGAGAAATCCTAGAAGCTGATTTTGAGATCTGGAAACTCACCAGGGGGGATCGGTAGTAGCGATGTAGGATGTTAATGAAGTCAGTGATGGTCAGCATACCTGCAGGAGGAAGGGGGGGAGAGAAGGAAGGAAAACAACACACACACACACACACACACACACACACACACACACGAACAGAAATGCTGAATCAACCAATGTGAAAGACTTTAATGGACCAAAACAATGAGAATTTAAAAAAAAAACTCCAGAGTTTGTGACTACTGTATAGTAAATTGGTACTTTTACAATTTACTTCATAAGCACTTTGCAACCCTAGCAGTGTTAAGAACATAAGAAGAGCCATGCTGGATCAGGCCAAAGGCCCATCTAGTCCAGCTTCCTGTATCTCACAGTGGCCCCACCAAATGCCTATGGGAGCGCATGAGACTAGGTATTTATCCTGATACCACTCCCCTGCATCTGGCTTTTAAAGTACCCTGGTTTTAAGCCTGGAGATTATATACGTCCATCATGGTTTGTAACCTGTGATGGATTTTTCCTCCAGGAATCTGTCCAATCCCCTTTTGAAGGCATCCAGGCCAGATGCCATCACTACATCCTGTGGCGGGGAGTTCCACAGACAAACAATGCGCTGAGTAAAAAAAAACTTCCTTTTGTTTGTTCTCACTCTCCCAGCCCTCATTTTGAGTGGATGTCCCCTAGTTCTGGTATTTTATAAGAGGGAGAAGAGTATCCCTTTATCCACTTAACTCATGCCCTGCATTATTTTGTATGCCTCAATCATATCCCCCTCAGACAGATATGTTGTGTCTAAGATGGTTATGGAAGTAGTCCATGCTGCCTTTTTATGCCATAAGTTCTTACACTGTTAGAGGATAACTGAAACATTCTCAATGTCCTTTTTGTTTCTTAAAGTTTTTATTTTACCTTTGTGCTCCTGCATTTTAGATTGAATTTTGACTTAAGCATTTACCTGCAACAAGTTAAATCTTGATATACAGTGGTACCTCTACTTATGAATTCGTTCTGAATGCATGCTCATAAGTCGAACAACTCGTAAGTAGAGCTGCCTTATCTAAAAAATAAAATAAATAAATAAATAAATTAAAAAATTAAAAAATTGTAAGTAGAGCAGAACACATCTAAAATTTGTAAGGCAGCAGTTAAAACGCCAATGGTTTTTCACTCTTAAGTCAAATTGTTTGCAAGTAGAGCCACTCGTAAGTAGAGGTACCACTGTATCTCAAGTATTGGTGCTTCTAAGTCCACCCTGCTCCCTAAGTTGTAAGACTTTTTGGATGTCTTTTACATGATTTAAGTATCTGAACCCACCACTTATTCACAGCTGAAAGATTCCTTGATAGCTGAAATGTACCTGTAATTTCTCAAATTGTGAGAACACACGGTTCTGATTTTCCTAGAGGTCTATAGGGCTCTTAGGAAGGTCTCTCGGGAAGTTTTGGACATTCTGACCTGACAATCTAGCACTCAACACAGCTGCTGGTTGTATTGAATGGGAGAATCTGGAAGATGAAATGCCAAAAGAAACTTTTCTAAGCTCTTCATCTCCTCAATGTCCATCCACCCTTCATCTCCCTTACATACAGCCCAGTTCAAGAGTGGACAGCCTTCTGCCTTCCATATGTTTTGGACTACAAATCCCAGAATTCCAAGCCTATATTGCCAATGATACAGGACCGTGGGAGTTGTGGTCCAAAACATCTGGAAGGCCAAAGGTTCCTCACACTTTCCTGAGCCACCATGATGACACCACTTACCCACAAAGCATTGCCGCTTACTGTCCCAAAGAGGCGCAGCTCGCACACCATTGGCCACCATGGCAAAGAAAGCCTTCTTAATCTGGAAAAAGAAAATACTGTATAGATCTGTAGTCCCAGAGTAGCAGCTATTTATCATGTCCATCTGTGTATGGAGTAGGTGGACAGCCACCTCCATCCAGCAGGTGAAAAAGGGGACATCCCAAAATATTGTTCTCTACTTGGACCGTATGCAATAATTATTTTGGGCTAAATTCAAAGTGGTACAGGTGGTGTTGATGATTTCTTTCTCACACACCCCTGCAACTCTCAAATAAAGTCGGCCAGCTTATTTTGGCCTCAATATACTTCCTCTCTCCATCACTGGCTTCCACCCAATACTGTATCCTTATTTTCTAGACTTGGTATTATCGATCATTGCCGGTGAAACAGAGTTGGCAGTGGGAGAGCACTTCACATTTTGTCCTATTTTGGCCTCTTCCCATTCATTTATTGCCTTCAAAGTATCAGGCACTGCAATGTAATTTATCTCAGCGAGTGCAGGCATGCAGGAAGCCATTGGCGCTATGTGCAAGATTCAGATGTCCAGAGTCTACGAGCTTGACAAAGAAGCTGAAACAACCCATGTCTGGAGAGTTCACTTCTTAACAGCACAGCCTATCTAACGTGTCTTTGACACAGAGGTACCAAACTTATTTGAAAAGAGAGGAACCCCCTCTTGTTACAGATTGCCTACCTCAACACCTCATGGCTTGAGCCTAGAAGACAACACCTAATAGCATTCATTCACAGTGGAATACCCTGTCTGCCATCTTGGAAACATCACCTTTAGAAGAACAACTGAGGAAAGCAGAAGCCAACCCTTTTTTTACTAAAATACTTATCTTCGCTATTCATTCCTATACATAAATGTATTATATACATTAAATGTTGTATTTAATACACATGGGTGTATTAACAAGATGGTTTTCATTGCCGTCTTCTATAGACAGACAAAAGGTTTTCTTTTACCTCAGCGCAACAATCTTGAATAGACTCTTTCCTAAAAGTTGAACTCTGCCTAACCATGGCACATTGGCCTTCATATGCTTACACCACCTACTGCAATGATGTTTACATAATCAACACTTTCAAAGTTCACTTCCAGTGTTGCTACATAAACTGTCATCCTCCATACCCCACTTCCTTTTCCCCATCCCCCACAACCGCATCTACAAGGTACATAAACTTGCAGTCAGACTGAGGAAATGGGTTGCAGCATAACAAAAACTCCTTCTGAACAGCATAGAGCAGTCCCCTGAGGTTAAAACAGACAACCCTCATGCCGTAAGAAAATGAATGGCAAACCAATGCACACGGCGAAACAAAGCGTACACACACACACACACAACCGCCACTTGGCACTTCACCCACAATTGTCCCCCATTCTGCTCACCTGCAAGGTGGTTTCAAAGACTACAAGTTTGGAGCTGGTGGGGATGGCATCATAGCAACGGTGGCTCCGCATGAACTGCATATAGAGCTCCGCATCTGGGCCCAGGAAGTCAATATCCGGTCCGAACCCCAGAATTTCGTAGTCAAGAGAAATAATATCTCCATCACTTTCCTTGCCGCCCTCTTCAAAGTTAGTAGCCTCTGGCACTGAGGTTGCTTTGGCATCAAGAACCAGACCTTGGTGACCTTGAGCCTTATCGTTAGCATTGAATGCAGCTGCTTGGGCATTCCTGTTCTCATGTCCGCTTTTCAGCATCATGCCATCATCTTCTGACCTTGCTTGTTTGCAATCTGCAGCCAGAGCCTGTGACATCCCATTCACTTTGGCTCCACCCAACTCTTTGGCCTCTGATTTTGAAGTCTTAACATCCAATAGTGTAGCACTGGCATCGGCAGCTGTCACGTTGCCATCGTGACTTGCGGCCTGGGCATCCAGCACAACCGCCTCAGGGTCACAATTCCTGGTTCGTGCACCTGAGATCCCATTCACGTCTCCATCTTTGCCCTCTAAAACAAGGTCCTTGGCCTCCAGCATTACAACGTTGTCGTCCAAAGGAGATTCCTTAACATCCAGAGACTGTAGTGGGCCTAGTGGACAAGGGGAAGCATTGCAATTGGCCGATCCAAACACTCAAGTCCCTTGGTAGCTGAAACATTTAAGCAATTTTGAACTGACACCCTCGCTAAGCCTTTGCATGTCTCTGCTCGCAAACGGCAGGCACTCGCAGGGCAGACTGAACAGCCTGCAGGCAACCACTGCAATATCGCATTCAAGTACAGTACGCCAATGATTGCATATCTTTGCCCAGCCCCTGCCCACCTTGCCTGGTTTAGAAGACAGCATACACCCAGCAGATTGTTTACACAGCCTTAGATGAGGTTATTTGTTTGAAATCTTTGGAAAATGACACAACACACACAACACACACACACACACACACACACACACACACACACACACACACTGTTTTCAGCTCAAGGTACTTTGTGAGCATTCTCTGGAAAGTCTCCTGAAGAACATGTGGTTCTGCAGACAATATTGGATTACAAACTGCACCAGCCACTGATTTGTTTAAAGCACTGCTAAGAGGAAGAGGGAGGGGCATGGTGACTCAGTGGACTAAGGCTCCGAAAACTGTTGGCTGCAAAGTCGGCAGCTTGGCAGTTTGAATCCCGGGTGCCATGCAGCAGAGCGAGCTCCAGCTGATAACCCCAGCTCCTGCCAACCTAGCAGTTCGAAAGCATCTAAATGCAAGTAGATAAATAGGTACCAACATTAAAAGCAGGAAGGTAAAACAGTGTGTCCTTGCAGCCATGCCAGCCACGTGGCCATGGACTTGCACAACACTGGCTCTTTGGCTTGAATATGGAGATGAGCAACGCCCCTAGAGTCAGACACGACTAGCACGCTTGTGCAGGGAGAACCTTTACCTTTTTAAGAGGAAGAAACCATGCCCTCCGTATAACCAATGGTGATGGATTATGGGAACTGCAACGTCAGCAGAACCACCTGCTCCACAACGCTTAAAATAAAAGGGTGGAAATACTGAAAGGGAGGGGAGTGTAGAGGAGTTTACCTACCTTTTCTTAAAAAAAAAAAAAGACCAAGAAGAATGTGTATGTTTATAAACACGTTTCTGTGGCACACGGATTGCCTTCCAGTCTTTACTGTGTGCCCTCACAACCCTGTGAGGTAGGTCACCACCATTCCCACTTGACAGATGAAAACAACAACAGAGGTTAGAAGACTGTGAGCTTGCGCAAGGCCAACTCAAGGAATTTCGGTAGAGTTTAAAATGCTGAACCTAGGCACCCCAGATCTAGCACCAGTGCTCTGTTTAATGCATAAGACGATGCTAAAATGGGTTCTATGGGTACTGGCAATATTCCAGGGCCCCGGGCGGGAGTACAAGATGATTTCAGATTTGTTGTGGGTGGGGAGAAACCCATTGGGTACAGTGAAGAGACCCCAAGGCTAGAGACCCAAGGAAAACAACGGAAGTAGTAGGGAAAGGGGTGCTCCTGTCAAAGGGGCAATAAAACCATCAAACACCGGAAGTCCCGCCCCCTTACCGGAAGTCCCGCCCCTTACCGGAAGTCCCTCCCCCTTACCGGAAGTCCCTACCTTCCGCCCCGCCCCCTTACCCGGAACCGGAACCTTCCCGGGCCCTTTGACCTGGAAGTGACGTCCTCTTCCGCCTGACCCGGATGGGGAGCCTTGCCCCCTCCCCCCGACACGTCACGGGGTCCCCCTACCCCACCCCGCAGGCATGCCCGGGCATGCCTGCCCCTAGGGCGCTGCCGCTGGCTATGTGTTGCCTGGTCCTGTATTGCTGCGTGTGCGCATGCCTGAGAGGCCTTTATAAGAAGAGGGGAGTGTTCTGCGGTGCCCGCCGCCGCCTTTTCCGCTTTTCCTGAAACCGACTGGCCCATGGTCCCCGCCGTCCCGTTTATGTGGAGAAAGATGGCGTCTTCAAGCAAGAATGGGTTTTCCTCCAGCTTGCCTAAGGACACCCCGGACTCACCGCCGAAAGCAGAGAGCGTGGACTCCCCTCCGAAGCCCGAGAGCCCGGACTCTCCGCCAAAATCCTGGACCCCGAAGATAGAGAGGCAGCGGTTGAAACCGAAAAGGCGTCTGCACCCCCACATGCACCACGGGCCTATGGGATTTTCCATGCCCCTCTGCCCCCTAAGCACCCCATCGCGGAAGCCCAGCTCTGCGCCCAAAAAGCCGCCCAAGCCTGCCCTTCACGCTGAGGAGACCCTGTTTTGGTCCGATTCAGATGATGGTTATGACCATGGAAGTCCACCACCGAAGAGAAGGGTCTTAAGGCGTTATGTTAGCTCAGATTCTGACAGCGACCTTACAAGTGGGTCTAACAAGGAGAATGCTGCCCCTGATACGGAGGACTTTCTAAACACGGTAAGGCCCTGTTTTAAATCTAAGTTCATATTGTGATACTGTGTCTTGTGGCAAGGCTGCAGGTGTTGTGCGGCTTTAGAGTTTGGGGTGTGCTATGTATCTAATTACGTTGAAGTTTCCTTTTATAATTAAAACCAGCCAATATTTATGTTTTACAGGCCAAAGATTGGGACCGTAAGTTATCCCCAATATCCCCGCGACGCAAGAGAAGGGCTTTAAGGCGTTATGTTAGCTCAGATTCTGACAGCGACCTTGCAAGTGGCTCTAACAAGGACAATGCTGCCCCCGAGTCAGAAGAATCTTCAAACACGGTAAGGAGCTGGCTGGTGGTGTTTTAGAGGATGGGTGTGTGTTAGGCATTTCATTACTTTGTAGCTTGCTTTGATAATTAATTTTTATTTGCTATTTGCAGGAATTACCCCATAAAACATTGAGCAGATTGCTCCATATAGACCTGCCAGAAATTAAGGGGAGAAAGAAGCAATATATGAAGAACATTGTGCATACAACAGTCGCTGTGATTATTAAATATTATATATCAGCATATCAGAAACAATCTTGCGATGGCTGTCAAAATAATTTGGAAAACCAGGAATCGCACTCGTGTATAACCTCAACCGTTGCATCCATATCAAGACTACTTCGTTCTCTTTGTGCCAAAATATGTTACAAGACTGTCATCCATACCGTCATCTTAATTGCATATTGTTGCAATAGCCTGATATTGACAGCTGAAAATATTAATGAGATATTGACGCTTGTATCTAAAATTTCCAAGGCAGAAAAACCATATTCATTCCTCAAAAAAAATGTTAAGACAGACTGACCCCTTGCTATTTCAAAATATTTACTCTGTGGTCACTGCTAGAAATGTCAGTGAATTTATTAAATAAAATGCTCTTACACATATTATTTTCTTTCGTTTTTTATTGCATTGCTTTTAAAAAGTTAGCCATGCGGGTTCTTTGATAAGCTCTCTGGATGGTGTCGACTGTGAGGATTCCACATGCAGCCAGGCTGGTCTCTTGAATTGTTTCTTGTGTGCAGCATCAGACCCTGGAATAGCCGGGTGTTTAGAGGTCTCTGTTTGTAGGGGGTTGACTTTCAGGTTTTCTAACTGCTCTCTAACAGATGAATTACCCACAACAGATGTGGGCACATTTAGTTCTGCCAATGCTTTAAGAAATACATCCCAGCCTTTAGGGCGCTTCTTCTCAGAAATAATATTAGATTGGGTGGCCCCTTTAATCAGGTCGAAAATGTGAGACCCTGGTAAGGCGTTCCCGTGATACACAAAGGTGCCTCGCTGATCCCAGCTAGAAATATCCTGATGCTGCTTTATCTTGTTCAGCAAAATTTCAGCATTTTTCTTAAACCTTCCGGGGATCCCTTCTAAAACTTCTGGAACAATTGTATCACTCTCAGGCAGTGGGGATGTGGAGGGGACAGGTTGGGAGGTTGGGGTTTGGGGGGATGCAGACATTTTTTCCACATCATCATCTTGTTTGTTTAGTGCTAAGTAGCGCTGTAGAACCCCTGTGTAGAGTTTTATTTTTTCATACTCTGACAGGTCAGTCCTTAAGAGAATCTCCCTCATCTCGCTGTCAAGACGTCTCATGGTTGTGGTTCTAATATTTTCTGGGACAACCCGAAGCTGATCTAATTGAGCGCTGGGCACTAGATATAATTTTTCAGCATATTCCATTACTTGTTAGTTAAAAGACCCGTTATTAGGGGGACCGCGATGCTTAGCAGGGGGCCCAGAAAACCTCCGTTTTGTTTGACAATGTATTTTCTCCTTTTCAGGGAGAGCCTCTTGTTACCCAGGCTTTTAATCAGAGCACGTTTTTTCCTTAAGACCCCCACCTGCTTGGGTGTTAGGGCAAGATTACCCTTTAAAGTATTCAGAGCAATTTCTGAAATGGCTGTTACCAAATCATCTGAGGCACCGCATAAAATGGCTTTTCTCTGGCGCAGGGGCGCCTTAATAAGGATTTTTAAGAGGGGAAGATTTCGCCGTATACATGCTGACATGTTGGTGGGGAGAGGCGCTGTGACCAATAAATAAAATAGACTCATCGGGAACCCTTTTTGTTCTTTTTCACTGTATACACTGCAGGCCAGTCAGGTGGGAATAGACCCGTTCTCAGTCTGCAAGACTCAGGGGTATTTGGGTTTAAATCCACCAGCAGATAGCCATGGGGTTTTTTGGTAGCATCTGCAAAAGCCTCCATGAAAAACGGAACATTTTGGGGGTACATTTGCCGTGCTAACGTAGCAATTTGTAATTTATCTCTTGGGTTTTTAAAAAGCACCATATATTTAGCATTTAAGCTGATGGTTCTGTTGCTTTTACCACGGCAGAAAATATTCTGTGTAAGAAAAAATACACTCACATTTCTGTGGTGCACATATTGCGTGAAGAGGTTTTCAACCTCTTTATTATCAGCAGCACAATTCATCAAATCGTCTATAATTAAGAAGTTTATTTTATCGGGGGGTAACAAGACATTATCAGCAAAGTTTTCAGGCAATCCTTCTACAAACTTAATAAATGAATATTTACACAATAGGTCTTTATACAGAGGCTGCCAGCAACTGTAACACCATACAACATTCTCAGGCATTTCAGAAAATACATAACGCGCATTCTCCAACATGTTTTTTACAAAGAAGGTTTTCCCACAACCACTGGGTCCCGCGAGAATGGCTGAAAAAGGATGGTTCCACAGAGTGCTCCTCTTAGTATCCATAAGGGACCGTTTTAAATCCGTCCGTAATCACTCTTTTGTCATACACTACTTTTTGTGTTTTTCTTAAAGTTTTAGTGTGGATGAGCCACTGTCGTTTATCTCTCACAATGCCCGGCTGTTCTACAACTATTTCACGAGGGGGGTTATCTTTCTTGTCTGAAACATAGGCAAACACGAGGTCTTGAAGAGTGTCAAAATTAATTTTCTCACTGTTTGCCACATTCAGTGTGATCCCTTTGACTTTCACACAGGCACTGCCCCCCGACAATGTGTAAGCGTAGCTCTTAGGGCCTGTTGAAACAAAACGAGTAATGTGCTCCCCCTCTGGTATCTCACTGGTTAAGTCACCAAGATAATCCCCCAGGGGGGATTCCAATCGCCCTCCCTGTGAACAAAAATAACAGAGTCTGTATCATGGTAGAGGACCCTGTCCTGCAGCCGGTCCAACAGTTTATAAAGTTCCAAACGGGCATATGCAGTTGTGAAACAGGCTATGAAGGGATTTTTCATACCTGAGGTTGTCATTCTGTCTGTGTTATGCTTCCAGGTTACGCAGGCCGCATCATCATCAAGAAACTCACACATTGAAACTGAAAATGTTTCTGAGAACAAGAGATTGAAAAACCTGTCTGGGTCCCTTACTACCTCTGTGTTAGGGAGGTTTGTCCTCTGGCCAAATTTTCCCCACAGTGAGTTTAAAAACAACTTAGCAATCTGCCTCTTTGCAGGGTTCGGCTCTATTTTTTTGCGGCGTAGCAACACCCCCTCTTTTTCGAGGTAATCTGCTATATATTTATCTTTATCAGCCTCTGTGACACACCAGTGGGGAAAACCTGATGCCTCCTGTTTCTGCCGCAGGTGTGTCTTCATATAATCAGAAAACAAATCACCCGATCTCTGAGAAAAATGCCACACTTCAAAGATTTTTCCAACCCTGTACCCCTTCTCTATAGCAACATTCATCTCTATAGTGCACCAGGTCCCTGTTAAAGCCCGCTCATCATCTGAATGATTGCATGGTTCTAGCTGGCGGAGTTCTGCACATCTAGAGCACAGCACAAACATGAGCTTTCCACCTACCCTCGACGGTAACACTGGGAAGAAGAGACCTCTTGGCGGGTAAACTTTGGCTTTTATCAACCCGAAATAATCTGTAGGAGAATCAAAGTTCTCATGGACTATTATCGGATGTCCAAGGGGGTACTCTCTGTTTTTTTGTACATGGGGATAAAGGGACGTGAAATCATAATAACGAATCTCCTCCCCCTTCGCCGGCTTGTAGTACAAACACACTGCATTTGTACGTCCACCAAAGAGGGCATCCCTCAGTTCTAAGGGCTCTGGAAACTGTGCGGTGGCAAGGAAGTTTTGGACTTCTTTGTCAGTTTTTATCATGTTTTTCCACTCATGCTCCCATACCGATCTCACTTCATAACCCATGCTTTTCAGGATTGCTGTCCGCTCCTCAGTAGCATTATGAAGCTGCCTGTAAGTTTTACCAATCAAGGGGTTCCAGTCCTCTGCAGGGTAGCAGAGGGGGCACCCGTGATAAAAACAACCCAGAAATTCCAGACAGACTGGCTGACCATTTACTACAGCATAGCCATCAACAAAATATTGACCCACCTGAACCTCGCCACCATTTAAGGCATGCTGAATCTCTAGGTTTTCTTTATGTTTAAGGTACAGCAACCATTGGATGGCAGGTGTTGAGTATCTTTTGACCTGGTGGTGATAATTATCTGCAGGTGGTATCGCTATGGAATCTTCCGGCATAAATTTGAACCTGTACATGGCTAGGCTCACGCTGGCCAGAGTTAGGTATTGGAGGGGGTCTATGGCATAATATTCAGTTTCTTTTTTTTTCACAATCTTTTTTAAGGTCAGCGTCATGATTTCGTGGCGATATTTTGTACAAGCCTGCACCAGGATATGTACATCCTGTTTGCAATAATGTGCTATCTCTTTTTTCATGTCGAATGTCTGCATTTTATTCTCTTCATACCATTCTAAAAAAGCTTTCTGCTCAGCAGGCATCATGTACTGCAGCCCGTAGTCTTCTGGCGGGGGCAAAGGCCCTACATAATTACTATTTTCAGGCCTGTTAAAATAGTGTGGGAAATATCCTTTGCACCCCGAAAATCCGAGCGCTTTCGGAAGCTTAGAGAGCCCGATGGGCAAATGGCTGAGTGAATCCATGAATTTTATGCCTAGGCCTTTAACGGTGACACAGAGGAGTTTCCCACCTTGAGCTATGATATCTACATCCAGTTTTTCTTTAACCAGCTGGTTAAGCATGAAATAACAGTCATAACCTTTGGAATTATGGGCTATGAAAGTAGTACCGCTAAAACGATTATCTCTAGTGAATGTCAATATAAAGTCTGCTATGCACGACTCTCCTTTGAACTCCCAAGTCCGACCATAAGGCCAACGTCTCACCTTTTTCTTAGCACTCCTTACACCAAGGATCTTCTCCTCCTCCACATCCTCCTCCTCATCCGTCTCAATCTCATCCACCTCACCAGTAGCAGCATTTTTTTCAGGGAGCACATTCATTTCATCCTGAAAACATTCCACAGTTTCCCCACCAAAAGCCTCAGCAAAACAGTAAGTAGCTACATGTACGCCTGTGTCTTGTTGTGCCTCGATGTCATAAAATATATATTGCGTTGAAATTTCAGGGTATTTAACAGGTTGCATAATGCATAGATGTTTTTCATCATCCTCTTTTAAGATATCCCAACATATTGTGCATTGACGCCCTCGGCAACTGGCAGTGTTATGATCGTACTTTTGATAATGCCTACATTGTTTACAATATATCTTAAGCTTGTACAAAATATCGCCACGAAATCATGACGCTGACCTTAAAAAAGATTGTGAAAAAAAAAGAAACTGAATATTATGCCATAGACCCCCTCCAATACCTAACTCTGGCCAGCGTGAGCCTAGCCATGTACAGGTTCAAATTTATGCCGGAAGATTCCATAGCGATACCACCTGCAGATAATTATCACCACCAGGTCAAAAGATACTCAACACCTGCCATCCAATGGTTGCTGTACCTTAAACATAAAGAAAACCTAGAGATTCAGCATGCCTTAAATGGTGGCGAGGTTCAGGTGGGTCAATATTTTGTTGATGGCTATGCTGTAGTAAATGGTCAGCCAGTCTGTCTGGAATTTCTGGGTTGTTTTTATCACGGGTGCCCCCTCTGCTACCCTGCAGAGGACTGGAACCCCTTGATTGGTAAAACTTACAGGCAGCTTCATAATGCTACTGAGGAGCGGACAGCAATCCTGAAAAGCATGGGTTATGAAGTGAGATCGGTATGGGAGCATGAGTGGAAAAACATGATAAAAACTGACAAAGAAGTCCAAAACTTCCTTGCCACCGCACAGTTTCCAGAGCCCTTAGAACTGAGGGATGCCCTCTTTGGTGGACGTACAAATGCAGTGTGTTTGTACTACAAGCCGGCGAAGGGCATCCCTCAGTTCTAAGGGCTCTGGAAACTGTGCGGTGGCAAGGAAGTTTTGGACTTCTTTGTCAGTTTTTATCATGTTTTTCCACTCATGCTCCCATACCGATCTCACTTCATAACCCATGCTTTTCAGGATTGCTGTCCGCTCCTCAGTAGCATTATGAAGCTGCCTGTAAGTTTTACCAATCAAGGGGTTCCAGTCCTCTGCAGGGTAGCAGAGGGGGCACCCGTGATAAAAACAACCCAGAAATTCCAGACAGACTGGCTGACCATTTACTACAGCATAGCCATCAACAAAATATTGACCCACCTGAACCTCGCCACCATTTAAGGCATGCTGAATCTCTAGGTTTTCTTTATGTTTAAGGTACAGCAACCATTGGATGGCAGGTGTTGAGTATCTTTTGACCTGGTGGTGATAATTATCTGCAGGTGGTATCGCTATGGAATCTTCCGGCATAAATTTGAACCTGTACATGGCTAGGCTCACGCTGGCCAGAGTTAGGTATTGGAGGGGGTCTATGGCATAATATTCAGTTTCTTTTTTTTTCACAATCTTTTTTAAGGTCAGCGTCATGATTTCGTGGCGATATTTTGTACAAGCCTGCACCAGGATATGTACATCCTGTTTGCAATAATGTGCTATCTCTTTTTTCATGTCGAATGTCTGCATTTTATTCTCTTCATACCATTCTAAAAAAGCTTTCTGCTCAGCAGGCATCATGTACTGCAGCCCGTAGTCTTCTGGCGGGGGCAAAGGCCCTACATAATTACTATTTTCAGGCCTGTTAAAATAGTGTGGGAAATATCCTTTGCACCCCGAAAATCCGAGCGCTTTCGGAAGCTTAGAGAGCCCGATGGGCAAATGGCTGAGTGAATCCATGAATTTTATGCCTAGGCCTTTAACGGTGACACAGAGGAGTTTCCCACCTTGAGCTATGATATC
>JAWVWN010006287.1:0-46236 GCA_037367305.1 Phrynocephalus vlangalii | reverse complement strand
AAAAAAAGATTACAGTGTGCGGGTACACATCCCCCCCCACAATCTGGGTCTCATTTTACCGACCTGGGAAGGATGGAAGGTGGTGAACTTTGAGCCTGCTCCCGGGGATTGAACCCCAGGCCCGTGAGCACAGTTTACCTGCAGACAGGCATTTAACCACTGCGCCACGAGGCTCATTGCGGGGGGGGGGAGAAGAGATGTAGGGAGGATGGGTTTTTTGGGGGGCTGGATCTGCCCCCCTTCATTCCTTTCCCCCCCTCCCCTCCCCTCCCTCTTCCTTCCAAATCAAAATAGGGGGAGCTTGGTGGGAGGGAAATTTAACGCCTCCTTCTCTCTCTGGATCCCTAAAGAGTGTGCAGTGTATGGGGGGGTCTCTTCCCTCCTGGGAACCCCACCAGCACCCCCATCACAAATTTCAAACAAGCCCCCCTCCTCCCCCCAATTCCCTTCCAGCCTCCATCTCCCCCCCATGCATTGCAACACCCCCATTGCACAACCCTCCTCTCCTCCTTTGGGGGGGAGGGTCTCTTTTCTCTCCAGAGCGTTTTTTGGGGGGGGGGTGGTGGAATAAATACTGGCGCAAAGCTGTCCCCTCCTCCCCCGTTTCCTGCCGCTCTAGGAAGAGGGACCCGCTGCCTTCCTCTCCCCCCTTGGAGGACTGAATCATTCCCTCCCAATTCTCCCTCTGCCTTCTCCTCCCTCCTCTCCTCTTCCTCCTGGGGGGGGATCCTGCTGAATTACCAAGGGGGGGGGGCAACAAGGCCTTTTTCCTTGCCGGGGGGGGGGGAAGAGATACAGGGAAGGAGAAGAGGGTTTTTTTGGCCTGGATCTGCCCCCCCTTCATTCCTTCCCCCCTTTTCCTCCCCCTCCCAAATTTAAATGGAGGGGGAGGTTTGGGGGGGTTGCATAGAGGGGGGAGGCAAATAAACGCCTCCTTCTCTCTCCGGATCCCAAAGGAGTGTGCAGTGGGGGGTCTCTTGTCCCCTGGGACCCCCCCCACAGATTCCATCAAAAACGCCACCTCCCCCCCCATAAAGGGACGTCCAGGAAGGCCCTTCCTCCCCCCCTCCCCCCCTCCCTTTTCCCCCCAATCCCCCCACACCCCCTCCTCCTCCCCTCCAATAGCATTGAAAACCCCCCACAATTGCACCACGCACCTCCTCCTCCTCTTTCTTGGGGGGGTCCTCTTTTCCTCTCCCCTTCCAGTAACCACAGAGGGGGCCCTTCCCTTTTGGGGGTGGGTTATACCCTCGGGGAGAACGGCCCCCCCCTGGGAGCCTTTCGTTTCCTGCCACCTGGGAAAGGGAGGAATCGCTGCCCTCCCGCCCCCCTTGGAGGACCAAATACTGCCCTCCCCCCAAAAGTCCGGGGAAGTTGGACTGTGGGACCACAACAAAGATGGAAAAGTCCTTAAAAGGAAGGGGAGTGCCTGACCCCTTATCTGTTCCTAAGAAATCTATTGGGGGAAAAGCAGAAATTGTCAGAACTGGATATGAAACAACTGATATTTTAGTTTGGGGAAAAGGAGTGCGACAAGGCTTTTTATACTGTCACCTTGCCTATTTAATTATCCCTGTGCGAGGCTCTTCTTATGTTATTTTTTAAAGCTCTCCTTTGGTGTAAAAGTCAAATTTAAAGGGGGCCCAAAAGGTTTGTTAAAATTGATCTTAAACCCTTTCCCCCCAACACCTTGATTTGAGTTTTTGGGGGGGGAAATTAGAAAAGTCAGGGCTGAGGGGGTTTCCCAAATGTGGGTGGGTGGGTGGGGGTTTTTTGTATTTCAATCCGGGGGTGCCCCCCCTTGCTGCTGGAGGTTTAATAATCTTTTTTTTATTTAATTTAAATATTCAGTGTTTACCCCCCACAAACACAGACACACACACATCCCTCTGCCAGCTTCTGGGGATCCATGGAGTCTGGAAAAGGGGGGCGGAAGAAGCAGTGCAATAAGTGTCCCCCCTTCCAGCCCCTTTCCGGGGAAAAGCAAATTTGTTGGGGGGGGGGTGGTTCGGTGGGGGGGGGGGGGAAAGGGGGGGACTTTTCCCAGCCAAGGGGGTGACCCCCACTGTCCCTCTGGGGGACCCTGGGGGACTTAAGACCCCCCCCTTCTTTGTGGCAACCCCTAAAAACCCCCCTTTGGAAATGCCCCCCCCCCAGAGGAGAGGGGGGGGATGGAGGGGGCAGTTGAACCTGTCATCACACTGAGCAGCTCCTCCCTCTCTTCTTATCCCCCCCCTTTGTCCCCCTTCTTCCCTGCCACCCCCTAAATATTACACCCCTTCCACCCCACCCCTGTGCTCATTCATTCCCGGCCCAAGGAGGGTGGGAAACTCTTGCGGGGACTGCCCCCCCCCACTTTTGCCCCCTTCAGATCATAGAAACAGAGTTGCCCCTGGTCGTCGAAAGGGAAAAACAAAGATAGGGATGAACCTGTCTGGAGGGGGGTCCCCCTCTTGATTAAAAAAAGAGGTATGCAGTTTGGGGGGGGGGGGGGGTTTAGCTCATCCTTAGATGCTCAGGTCAGGCTGTGGCCAGGAGACATTTGACAATTAAGGTAGTACGCAAGTTAGGGCCCCCTTTTTTGAGAAACCCGCTCTGACCCGGTGACCATGTATGATGTCCCAGCTGGAACTGAAGTGCTCTCTGTGGGGTCGATGAAAGTCTCAATGGGTTCAAAATGCAGCAGCCGATTGCTGACTAGGGGGGTAAGAGCCCATTACACCCTCTACTAAAGCAGCTCCACTGGCGCCGTTTTCTCCGGGCACCATTCAAGGGCTGCCTCGACCCCAAAGCACTGGAGACTTGGGTCCTGCTACCTAAGGATTGAATTCACAGTATGAACCGAATGGGTGTTAAGGTCTTGGGGGGCCCCCCCCCCCCATTCCTGCCACCATACAGGTACGTCTTGATAAAGAAGCCTAAAAGTCAGGTGTTTACTTTCTTCAAGGGTGGACTTTCTATGGTGGAGAGAAGATTTGAGGACCATATAAGTCTTTCAGTGGCAGAGGATTTGAGTTCTTTCAATTAGTTTGTGCTTTTTTAAAAAGAAGGGATTTTTTTACGTTTTTAAAAAGTCCTTCAATTTCAAGGAGCATGAAATTTTGGAAAGAAGGAGGTGTTCTTCAAAAAAATTATGAATGCAATGTTGGCTGATGCAACCTTGCCGGGGTTACTGGGCAGAGTCCCTGAATGTGCAAAAAAAGTGAGGAGATGGGTAGGAAGCTGAAGGACCTGGGGGGCAGGTGGTAATTCATCTCTCCTCCCTGTAGAAAGGGCATGATCACAAGGGAAAGAACAATAGTGGGGTGAAACAACTGAATTCGGAGATGGTGACGGAGGAACAAATTTTGGTTTTTTAGACCATGGTTGATATTTATTCAGATGGGATACTTGGCCCGGATGGAGTAAATCTCGCTATGCTGGAAGGAATCTTTTAAAGGAGGATTTAAACTGAGTTGAGGGGGAGGGAGAAAATTTTCTTTAAAAGGGAGAGATACGACGGGGTTGGGGGGAATAGCCCAAATGGAGAAAATAGAAACAGGACAAAGAGTATTACAGCCATCAGTGTGAGGAAAAAAAAACTGAAACCAATTATGAGCAGGAGCAAAGGAAAAGGCAGAACTTCTTAACAGATTCTTTGCCTCGTTTTTTCCAAAAAAGGAAAAAAAAAGTTTTCCCTTGGGACAAAGGTAGATGAGGGGGATGGGAATTTCAGCATAGAATGGTTAGGATTGGGTTGGGTCTCCTGGGGCCCGAAGAATTACACCAAGGATATTAAAACAATGGTGGAAGTGATTTCAGAACCCTTTGGGAATAATCTTTGAGAGTCTGGAGAAAAGGGGAAGTTCCCATAGATTGGAAGAGGGCTAAATTTTCCCTGTCTTCAAAAAGGGGGGGGGAAAGGACCCAAATAATTACCACCCAGTCCACTTGACTTCAATTCCTGGCAAGATCCTAAAAAAAATTATTAAACAGTCCGTAATTATTTAACAAACAATGTGTCTTACAAAAAGTCAACAGGGTTTTTTAAAAAAAGTCATGGCAGACTAATTTGATCTCTTTCTTTGATAAAAATTTCAGTCCGGGAAGATCAGGCGAATGCTGTGAATATTGCTTATCTGAACTTCAGTAAGGCTTTTGATAAGGTTCCCCATGGTACTCTTGCTAAGACTTTGTAGAAAGTGGGTAGTAGTGTACTGTTAGGTGGATTTTTAATTCGGTGATGATCGCCCCCAAAGGGTGATAATAAATGGCTTCTCTTCAGCTACGAGAGATGTGACCGTGGGTTGCCCGGGTTCTGGTTTGGGTCCAGTGCTGTTCAATATCTTTATTAATACTTGGAGGAAGTAATTGAGAGTAGGCTAATCTAATTTGCGGATGATACCAAATTGGGAGGGGTTGCTAATTCCCTAGATGATAGGATGAAAATCCAAAATGACCTTGAGAGATTAGAGTGCTGGACCAAAACTAACAGAATGGATTTCACAGAGGGAACTGTTAGGATGGTGCATCTAGGTAAAAGAGCAAATTTCATAGATATAGGATGGGAGATACCTGGCTAAAAAATAGTACCTGTGAAAGGGATCGGGGAGTCTCGGTGGACCACAAATTGAACATGAGTCAGCAGTGTGATGCGGCAGCCGGGAAAAGCCAATGTGATTCTTGGTTGCATCAACAGAAGCATAGTGTCTAGATAAAGGGGAAAGGGTGATAGTGCCACTCTATTCTGCTCTGGTCAGACCCCACCTGGAGTCCTGTGTCCAGTTATGTGCACCTCAATTTAAAAAGGATGTTGACAACCTCGAGAGGGTGCAGAGGAGGGCAACCAGGATGGTTAAATGTCTGGAGGAAATTTCATTGGAGGAACGGCTTAGGGAACTGGGAATGTTTTAGCCTTTAAAAAAAAAAGTCTGAGAGGGGATATGATAGCTATGTTTAAATATTTGAAAGGATGTCATATCAAGAGGGGAACAGGTTTGTATTCCATGTCTTCAGAGTTAGGACTTGGTTTCAAACTACAGGAAAAGAGATTCCATTTAAACATTAGGAAGAATTTCATGACAGTTAAGCTGTTCAGCAATGGATATGCTGCCCCAAAGGAGGGTGGTGGAGTCTCCTTCTTTGGAAGTTTTAAGCAGAAGCTGGATGGCCATGTCAGGAGTCCTGTGATGGGGGTACCTGCATGGCAGGGGGTTGGAAACTGGATGGCCCTTGAGGTCTCTTCCAACTCTATGATTCTAAACAGCCTGAAAAATCCAGTGATCATGCACAGGCACAGATGCTGTGATGAACAATTTGTTCATTCGGACGCTTTGTATCTTTAATATTTTCATATCATGGATCCTAATGGGGGGGTAACACACCCTGAAAAACAAAGTCCCCCGGAAATTTACATATCTTGCGGTTTTTGTAGGAGCCCTGCCTCACAGTGGTTAAATGTCCTGTACTGCAGCTATAAAGGTGCTCATGACCTGGGATTCAAACCTAGGCAGCTAGCTCTCTGCCTTCTATCCTTCCGAGGTGGGTAAAATGAATATCCAGCTTGCTGGGCTGGAGGCAATTATGTTGCCTGCACAGATAAATTGTAAACTGCACAGAGAGGGGCTTGAAACACTGAGGTGCATATAAAGTAGAACACATATTTGCTTTTCGAATTAACTTTTCATATTTTGATGTTTTTTTCAGATGGAAGTCCATTAACTTCTAGGTGGAATTCCTTCATATCACAAGTGTTCTGTATAGCAAGATGTTCGTAAGCAAACCCCGGGAGTTCCTATTATGCTATCTTTTTTCAATTTAGTACCCTTTAATATATTCTCCCCAATCCTAGGTTTTTGCTGGATCCCCAGTCTTTAGTCCTGATACCACTTCTCTTTCTCCCTCCTCACCTCATTTTTTTTCTCAGGCCTGCTGTCAGTTTTCTGTCTCCTAAATGAAGTTTATAAGAGAACCCCCCCCCAAATACAGACCATAAATTTCTGCAAATTTTACCACACACACACACTAGATGCCTGTTGGGTCCGAGGGAGCTTGTTTCCCCCCATGGTCACCAGATCCAAGTTACCAAATAAAGATCTGATGCGAGAGAGCTCGATTTTTCAAGGTTTATTGATCAATGTCGTTTTAAAACCTAAGAGCTTAACTTCTGGCAGCAAAAGGCAAGATCAGTGTTTTTATTAAATTTGTACGTGGGAAAAGCAACAGTAGGAAAGCTTGGAAAAGTTTCCAAATACAAAAAAAAAGAGGCACAATGTGCAGGAAAGATCAGCAATGGTTACATTATTTACAGTATTGCCATACAAATAATAGACCACATCCCCGGAACATACAGTATAAACAATCACTGTTCCACCTGGGATGATTTGGGGTTAGACAGAGGACAAAAAAGGTGAGTTTGTTTACCCCTCTCGGGCAAGGGGCTTAAGACAGAGGAGACTGGGTGTAAAAGATTTTTCCCAAACCATTTGCTACACATATGAATGATACCTGTTTAGGGAAGGAGGAAAGGGGGGGACAAGGGGGGTTTTTAAATTCTAGATCAGGCATGTCCAAACTTCAGCCTCCAGAGTAGTTGAGGCCCGAAACATCTGGAGGGCTGAAGTTGGACAAGCCTGTTCTAGATGCTCTTAGGCCAGGGCATGGCCCGGTGCGTACCAGACAATTCCTATCCCCTGCTGGTGAAGGAGTAATCATTTTTAAACATGGCCAAGACACTGCTTTATTCCAGACAGCAGTAAAGCCATTTTTTTGAATTTTTGGGCCTGACTTCTGCCTGCCTGCTTGCCCTTCCTTCTGCTACATCATTTTCACGTGGATTCTGTGCAGCTGGACCCCTCACGCCTACAGCCAAAATATTTAGAATTTGTGAAAACAGGTGGATCATCCATCCCTTTCACTCTGTTTTCATTGTCTGAAAAGTGGACATGCACACAAAAGCTTACCTTAGCATATAATAAACTTATCATCTCACATACAGTTTTTTCTAGTTTTGTTTGGGTTTTGTCTGATATGCTTGCACAGACTAATACATCTCGCATGTCTACAGCCAAAAACTAAGGAGTAACTCCTCTGATAGTTCATCAGGACTATTTCATTCTGCATTCCATGTTTAGAATGCGGAGCCCCATGGCACAGTGGTTAAATACCTGTCTGCAGGTTAAGACTGTGCTCATGACCTGGGGTTCAATCCCAGGGAGCCAGCTCATGGTTGACTAAGCCGTCCCTCCTTCCGAGGTCAGTACAATGAGTACCCAGCTTGCTGGGGGAAGGACAATGTGTAGCCTGCATACTGTAATTAAAACTGTACATAAGAACATAAGAACATAAAAAGAGCCATGCTGGATCAGGCCAAAGGCCCATCTAGTCCAGCTTCCTGTATCTCACAGGACCCCACAACCAGATGCATTTTGGGAGTGCATGAGACTAGATATCTGTCTCCTGATACCACTCCCCTGCATCTGGCCCATGCAGTCCCCTGGTTTAAAGCCTGGAGATTACACATCTCCATCATGGTTTGTAAACTTGATGGACTTTTCCTCCAGGAATCTGTCCAATCCCCCTTTGAAGGCATCCAGGCCAGATGCCCTCACCACATCCTGTGGCAGGGAATTCCATAGACTTACAATGCGTGGGTGAAAAAATATTTCTTTTGTCAGTTCTTACTCTCCCAGCCCTCAAGATGAGAGAATGTCCCCAAGTTCTGGTATTTTGGGAGATAGAGAAGAGCTTCCCTCTCTCCAATATACTCATACCCTGCATTATTTTGTACGTCTCAATCATTTCCCCCCCCCAGCCAGACTAAAGAGCCCCAAATGTTTTAGCCTTTCCTCATAAGGGAGGTGCCCCAGCCCAGTAATCATTTTAGTCGCTCTCTTCTGCACCTTTTCCAGTTCCACTATATCTTTTTTGAGATGCAGAGACCAAAATTTTACAAAATACTCCAGGTGGGGCCTTACTATCATTTTCTATAATGGCATTATAATGTTGGCTGTTTTATTTTCAATCCCGTTTTTGATAATCCCTAGCATGGAATTGGCCTTCTTCACCACTGCCACACATTGGGTAGACACCTTCATGGAGCTGTCCACCAACACACCAAGATCTCTTTCCTGATCCGTCACGGATAGCTCAGGGCCCATGAGTTGATAAAGTTGTGATTTTTTGCCCCAAATAGCATTACTTTACATTTAGCTATATTGAAATGCATTTGCCATTTTGCAGCCCATTCCCCCAGTTTAGAGAGATCCTTCTGGAGCTCTTCACAATCTTCCCTGGTTTTTACCGCACAGAAGTTTCGTGTCATCCGCAAACTTCACCACCTCACTGTTTATCCCTGTCTCCAGGTCATTTATGAATAGATTGAAAAGCACCGGTCCCAGGACAGATCCCTGGGGCACACCGCTTTTCACTTCTCTCCATTGTGAAAATTTCCCATTGACACCTACTCTTTGTTTCCTGAATTTCAACCAGTTCTCAGTCCATAAGAGGACCTGCCCTCTTATCCCATGGCTGTGCCATTTTCTCAGCAGCCTTTGGTGGGGGACTGTGTCAAAAGCCTTCTGAAAGTCCAGATACACGATATCCACCGGTTCACCCAAATCCACATGCCTGTTGACCTCTTCAAAGAATTCTAAAAGGTTTGTCAGGCAAGACTTACCCTTACAGAAGCCATCCTGATTTTCTCTCAGCAAGGTTCTTCTATGTGTTTTAAGATTTTCACTTGGATGAGGCTTTCCACCATTTAAAAAATTGGTGTGACATTTGCTATCCTCCAGTCCTCCGGCACTGTGGCCGTTTTAAGAGACAGGTTGCATATTACCGTTAAGAGATACGCAATTTCATTTCTCAATTCCCTAATAACCCTTGGATGGATGCCATCTGGGCCTGGTGACTTGTTGATCTTTAATTTGTCAATTAGTCCTAAAACATCCTCTTTTTTAACCTGTGTTTGATTTAATTCTTTAGTCAATATGGGCCCTTCAGGCAATGGAATCTGCTCAAGGTCTTCTGTCGTGAAGACAGGTGCAAAGAACTCATTTAGTTTCTCTGCAATTTCCAAGTCCTCCTTTACCTCCCCTTGTCCTCCCACGCCATCCAGAGGGCCAACTGGTTCTCTGGCAGATTTTCTACTTCTAACATATTAAAGAAGCTTTTATTATTTCCCTTCATATTGCTAGCCATGTGTTCACATGAAGAAACTCACACTGGTGAGGAACTATAACCCTCTCAGTACAGAGTTAGTTTTCCTTGAAATTGTCACTAATTTTATCTAGGTTTTTCAGAAAATGAATTGGCATATTGAATTCTGGGAGAAGATTCTATAGAAATTGCTATACACCTGTGTAATAATTATCTGATAGTTATAGACATCAGGTGACTTTGGACATCCTCAGATTTCCCAAATACTGAATCATTATTTCGTCAGCCAAGATATAAAAAGAGGCTGGTGTTTGGGATATGTCGATGGGTATTGTTGGAGAGAGCAGCACATCATTCTGCCAGTCGGATTAGTGAGTTCCTGGACTGTTGGATCACTGGACTGGACTATATTTTGACTATGCTTATGTCTGCCAGTTCTACAAAGTTTGCTGTGTGTATATTTTGTAAATACAGATAAGTTTGGGGAAGGGAATCACCGCTGTGTCTATGTCTTTATTTTTAGCACTGCTATTTGGCTCTTCTGTATCCCACACCAACTGCATTTCCACTGGGCAGTACAAAGCTCTGGCGGGTTATAATTTATTTTGGTTATAAACCTTAGTGATTGATATCTCCCTCCCGTCGGAGGTCATTGGAGATTGGCTCAAAGGAGTTCAGAGTCAAACAAAATGGCTGCTTTCACCAAACGCCAAGAAGACTTCTTGATAAGCAAAACTGTACAGGCAGTGAAGGAGGAGATATCTAAAACAGTTCGAGCAGAGCTACGATGAGTGATCCAGGAGGACCTTACAGAATTAATTCAGCAAGAAAACAGGAAATTAAATGACAGTATAAAAAAACTGGTGGAACATGTAAATGATTTAAGTGTCGATGTTAGAGCGGTTGAAAAAAGGGTCAATCAAACAGAACTGAGATTAAAGAAGTTGGAGAACCGGGATGTGCAAGCTGAGGACAGACAGTGTCGTAAAAATGTCAGAGTTGTTGGTTTACCGGAATTGATTTATGGTAAGGACATTATCCCTGAACTGTTATCTCTTTTGGCTGCTAATAATGTGGAAATAATAACAGAAAATGATATAGAAAGAGCTCACAGAGAACTGAGACCCAAACCTAAAGATTCTGCATGCCCAAGAGATGTTATAGTTGCACTGTGTAAGGAGAGACTGACTGATCAGCTACTGAAAGAGACGAGAAAAAAAGAACCCTTAAATTATAAAGGAGCCACCATAAGATTCTTCCCAGACTTATCTCTGGAAACTTCAAAGAGAAGACAGGAAATGCGCCCATATACAAGAGAACTGACTGCTGCCAACTGCAGATTTACATGGATTTATCCAGCCACAATATTGGTAATTAAAAACAATAAATAGTTTAAAGCAAGAAATCCAAGTGAGGCAGAACTGATGCTACAAAGCATGGGGATTAGTCCGCCAGAAAGATCCCAAGAACAAGGAGAACTGGAACGAGAACGAGAGCCTCGTGACGAAGAATAACTCTTTGTGTAAACAGAGAATAACACAGAGTTAATTGTGAATGAGAAAAAAAAGAGCTTAGATGGGAATAGGATATGGTTATAGGAATATGGATATAGGACATAGATATGTACAGAGAAATTGTTACAGGACTTAATTCATATGAACTACGGGGATGAAAAAAATAAGATATGAAAAGGGTTAATAAGGGAGAAGGGGGGGGAAGGAGGAGGGGGGAGAAGAGAAAGTACATGACGCTGGGGAGGGTTTGCCATGGGTATGTTTCAAGGTAAAGGGGGTGGAGGAGATAATGAGTGGTGAATTAAGTGGGGGGGGGAGAAGGAAGAAGTAAGTCATAGGTGTCATGATAATTTTGTATTGAGAACACATAGATAATGAAATGTTTAGCGGAAAGAAAGGAGGCTGAGCATTTATTACAAGTGTTAAATATTGTCTACAGGGGCAAAAGGAGAGCGGCAACGGGAAGTCCAAGCTTTGCATTGTGCTCAGAATGGGTAGTAAGCCCATGCAAGGGGTGGGGCTGCAAAGCAGGGGTGTAAGGAATAAGAGGCAAGCAAATAAAAGGAAATTAAGGTGGAATGGTAAGGCCAAATAGGTTTATGAGAAAGATCAATGGGAGGGGACATGAGATTCCTCTCATTAAACATTAATGGAATGTCTTCTCAGGCGAAACGAATGAAATTAGCACAGTTGTTAAATAAAGAAAAGGTGATGATTCTATTCCTACAGGAAAACTCATATGGACAAAATAGAAAATAGAGTGTTATTTTCCCACCCAGCATGGGCCCACCAAATGGCAATTTCAATCAAAAGGAAACAAAGAAATCAAGAGGGTTTGGAATATTATTTAGAAATGACCTGGATGTCCAAGTGAAAGAAATAGTGATTGATACTTAAGGAAGATTTATAATGGTCAAATGTTTAATTTGGGTCAAAAATATACCTTAGCCTCAATCTATGCTCCTAAAAAAGGTCAAGTTAGATTCTTGACAAAATCTTTAAGTAAAATTGAACAAATCTCTGAGGGTTGGTAATAGTAGTGGAGACTTTAATTTGAATATACAGGACAATAAGGAAACTCAACAGTACTGTAGAACTCATTTATGGAGTAATGTGGCTAATGTAGAAGGCAAACAGGGGGATCCAACGTTTTATTCAAACAGGCACAAAAGTTTAGCGTAATAGACTTTATGCTGGTGAGGGAGGAACTTAAAGAAACTATCTCAAATTTCAAGTGGGGGGGATATTTATATCAGATCATGCTCATTTGTTAATGCAATTAGATTCAAACCTTCCAAAAAAGGACTGGAAATGGAGATTTGACTCAAGAATAATTTCTTCAGAAGTTAAGAGAAGGGAAATGGAAATAAGATAAAAAGAGTATTTAGGGGAAATGATGTAGAAGAAATTAAGTCATCCCTTTTATGGGATGCCTCAAAATCAGTTATAAGGGGCTTGTGTCTAGAAGAAGAGAGGAGATATAAGAAGGTATTGAGTAAGAAAAAAGATAAAGCTATGGAGGAATTACTAGAATTACAGAAAAAATTACAAAATAATTATTCAAAAAAGATAGAAAAGCAAATAAGGAAACAAAGAGGAAAATTAGATGAAATAAATAATTTACTCCTATGGAAGAAACAAGCCCTGGTTTAAAAATGAATTTTCAAAGGACGGCAATTCAGGCAGGGAAAAGATTTATATCTTATTTAAAAATACTGAAAACTAAAAACTTAATTAGAATATTAAAAAATAAAAAAGGGAATGTAAATATAAAGAAGAGGGGGGAAAGAATTATGACTGAATATTTTAAGGAAGGGTTCCAAAAGAAAAGACAATGTGATGAAGATTTACAAGTCAGAAGTAAAATTTCTGAAATACAGAAGAAGAGGCTAATTGATAAGATCACAGTAGATGAAATTAAGGAGGTAATTGGAACATTAAAAATGGGGAAGGCTCCAGGCTTAGATGGTTTTTACAACTCTGTTTTATCGACAGTTTCAAGAGGGGATAGGAGAAAGAATGGAGAAATGATTCAATGATATAATGCAGGCCTGTCCAACAGGTAGACCGGGGACTACCAGTAGCCCGTGAAGGGTTCAAAAGTAGCCGGGGCCCATCAATAACAAAAGTGAGGGGATAAGTTCTCTACCTCTACCTCCCCCACCCCAAGGACACCACTGCCCCAGCAAAGCTCTGGGTCTGCCAGCCCACTGTCTCAGCCAAGCGGTGCTGTTCAGGGCTGCTCTACTTAATGAGCATATGGTCAGAACAGAAAAAATTTCATAAGTAGAGGTTTTAGTGTAGTAGCCCTCAGGCACTTTCGTCTGGAAAAAGTAGACCTCGGCCTATTTAAAGTTGGACAGCCCTGATATAATGAAAGGGGGAAGGAATTCCAGAAACATGGAAGGAGACAGAAATTATCCCTCTCAAAAAGCAAGGTAAAGCAGAAGAACAAGTAGCTTCATATAGACCAATCACACTGGCTAACCAAGATTACAAAATTTTCACAAAAATATTAGCTAAGAGATTAGAGGATGCAATTCCAGATCTAATACAGGAGGATCAATATGGGTTTGTGAAGGGAAGACATATAGGTGATCCAATAAGAATAGTAATGAATATAATGGCAGATCCCAAAGAGGAAAAAAAGTAAAGTAACAATAGTAAAATTGTATATTAAACAAGCTTTTGATTCTGAAAGATAGAGAGTACTTATTAAAGTTATTAAAACAGATGGATATTATAGGTCCCTATGCAAATGCACTAAAGGAAATTTATAAATAAAATTTTGCAAGGGTAAGACTAAATGGATCATTAGCGGAAAAGTTTAAGGTGGAAAGAGGTACAAAGCAGGGGTACTCTTTATCCCCCCCCCATTATTTGCATTAGCGATGGAACCACTGGCCCAAAATTTGAGAGAATGTGCTCAGATAAAAGGATATAAAATAGGAAAAGAGGAAATAGAGTTAAACATGTTTGCGGATGATTTAATTTTAATACTGACTAACCCTTTAGAAGCGGCAGGCCCCCTGATTAATATATTAAAGAAATTTGAAAAAATATCAGGATTAGATGTAAACTTACAAAAATCAGAAATTATGTTTCTAAACGTTCCTAGGAAGGAGCAAGATCAATTAAGATTACAAATGAAAATGGGGAATGGAGTTAAAAAATGATTTATTTAGGAGTGGTATTAACAAAAAATTGGGAGAAACTAGGAGAGGAAAATTATAACAAAACTTGGAGAAAGATCCAGAAAATAATAAAGGGCTGGAAAGATTAAAAAATGGGAATACTGTCAAAGATTAGGGCTTTGAAAATTTTTATAGTTTCAAAACTGTTATATTTATTTCAGGTACTCCCAATATTACTTTCAGAAAAGATATTAAAGAAATGGGACACATCATTAAGGAAATGGGTTTTTGGTCAGAAAAATCAAAGAATGAAGCATAAAATCCTATATGGCAGTAAAAGAAGAAGGAGGATGGAGTTTTGCCTCTTTGGAAAAAGTATTATATAGCCTTCCAATTAAAATGGGCAATGAAGGTGGAGGAATATCCCACACCCCAAAAGGAAAAGAGTAGAAGATGCAATAAATAACTCAGCAGGTTATTTAGGGATATTTGATAGAGATAAAAGAATATTGAAAGAAGTTAAGGGACCAAGGCAAGTAACAATGGAGATTTTAATAAAGAGGACAAAAATAGGTGGAGTATCGAATTGGGGCCCCTTAGAACATTTAATAAAGAGGGGAAGATTTTGTCACAAAAAGATATAAAGAATCTAAAAGAGAAAGGATATTATAAAATCAAAGACATGCATGAATTAATGTCAACAGGAGGGGGGGGATAAATAATTTAAAAGGGATATTAGGGAATCAAAAATGGATGGTGGCAGAAAGTATGAAAAGGAAATATGAACAATGGTTCCATTCTCTTAAGGGAAAAGAAGATAGACAATGGGAAGTGGTGTATAAGAAATATGAAGAAAAAAAGGTCGGAGCAGGAGAGATTTATAGATATTTGGTCAGATTGGGAAATCAGAATGAAAATTTAATTAAATATAATTGGGAAGGAGATATGGATTTAAATACAGAAAAGATTCAGGCTATATTACGGGGGATAAGAGAGATAAAATTGGAAAAAATTAAGGATATGCAACTGAAGGTATTGCATAAATGGTATTATACCCACAGAAAGTAAATAGAATAAATACTAACCTATCACAAACTTGTTGGCATTGTAAAAAAGAACTAGCTACTTTTGCACACATGATATGGAAAAATGCGGGGACCACCGGCCACCTGTTTTGGCCCGCCCTCGAAGACTTATGGACCCTGTACGGTTCCAGGAGGCTTCGGGGGCGTTTCCTGGAGGACTGACTAGCGCGCCGGCCGAGGTTGTGGCTAACATTGGTTTGAAACAGCTGTCCACACCATCGACCGGGATCACCCCCAAGCGCATTCTCCAGTGCCGAGCTCGGCCCTCGCCGTGGTTCACGGCTGAGCTTCGAGCAATGAAGCAGGTGAGGAGAAGGCTAGAGCGCAGCTGCAGAAGAACCCGGATGGTTATTAGTGAGGCTGCTGTTGTTTCCCAGACTAGGCGCTATTCCAACGCGATCAGGGAGGCTCAGACATCTTATTGCTCCCTGAGAATTGGTGAGGCCTCAAATCTGGGTGTAGTCCTGGAGCCGGCGCTGACCATGGAGGCCCAGGTGGCATCGGCGACCAGGGCCGCTTATTACCATCTTCGTCAGATCGCCCAGATCCGCCCGTACCTGGACGCTGACTCTCTGAGAACAGTGGTCCAAGCGCTGGTGATCTCGAGGCTGGACTACTGCAACACCCTCTACATGGGGCTGCCCTTGACTCTTCTCCGGCGCCTGCAGCGGGTACAGAATGCAGCGGCCAGGCTGGTGGCTGGTGTGTGTCGTTATGACCACATCACCCCAGTCCTGGCCCGCCCTGCACTGGTTGCCCGTTGCAGCCCGGATTAGATTCAAGGTCTTGGTTTTAGTTTATAAAACCCTCCATGGCTTGGGGCCGGACTCCCTGACAGAGCGTATCGTCCAGGATCCACCTCGGCCCGACCTGTCCAGCAGGCGCGAGTGCACTCGTGCGGGTTGCCACTCCACGAGACACCAGAAGACGGTTCCCCGGGAAAACCGGGCTTTCTCAGTGGCAGCCCCCTCCTTGTGGAACTCCATCCCGAGCGAAGTGCGCTCTGCAGAGTCCTGCTGGCCTTTTGAAAAGCTTTAAAAACATTCCTATTCCGAGAGGCCTTTGGCGACCTTTAATTTATTTATTTTTATTTTTATTTTTTATTTTTTGCGTCCTCCGCCATCTTTTACCAACGCCCATCTTGATAAAGTTTTCTGGGACGCAACAGGGTTTTTAAACCTGTCTTTGTACGCCACTTAGAGTTCTGTTTAGAAGAAAGCGGGATATAAATACAACAATAAATAAATAAATAAATAAATAAATAAATAAATAAATAAATAAATGCAAGAAAATACGAACATATTGGAAGAAAGTAGAAAATTGGTTATCAGAAATTACAAAGAAAAGGATTGAGCTAAAAATAGATCATATTTTCTTAGGGTTAGTAGATAGAGAAAAACAATGGAGAAGCGTAAAAAAGATTGTGTACTACGGAATAGCAGCAGCTATAATGGTATTAACGGGTGGATGGAAGGACCAAGAAAAATGGAAATATGATAAATGGAAAGTTTATATACATCATTTTTTTCAAAATAATTGGATACAAATTATGCAAGAAGGAAACACAGAAGGGAAACAGAATTTTAAAGGAGTGGGAGAAATATATAAATTGGATAAAAGGGAAGCCTGAGAATGAGAAATGGGATAGACTATTCTATCATGCCTTAATAATGTTTAACATGAAAGGGTAGTGAATTTCTGCTTGCTAGGGGTGGGGGGAAAGGGAGGGTTAATGAGGAAGGGACTAAAGGATGATGTAATGATTTGGAAACTTGTAAAGACTGGAAATTAGAGATGGGCATGACCAGGAATTTTTTTTTCCGAGTTGTCGTTTTTCGGGACGGGTCCATTTCGGCTCGTTTCCGTTTTTCACGAAACTTCGCAAAAATTTGTCATTCCGTTTTTCGTTTTTTCATCTGTCGTTAGTACTGGTTTGGGGGGTAGCGGGCTCCTGGAGGCACCTCTGTGGGGTGGGTGCCTCCTCTGGCCCGCTATGAAGGGAAAGCCGGCTCCTGGAGACACCTCTCTGGGATGGGTGCCTCCTATCCTCACCCACTGCAAAAGGGCATGCATAGCCATATGGATATGCATACCAGGTTGCAGACTAGAGACTTGCAGCAGTGGACTGGCAGAGGCCAGAGGGGGATGCCTTCACTGCACCAGAAGGCTCTCTGCACCCGCTGTGTCTCACTAAGAAGGGAAGCGTACTTGTATGTAGTGCAATGCAAGTACACAGATCTGGCTTAGAGTTAGGACAGGGGTTAACGCAAGGGCTAGGCTTAGAGACCCCAAGGGCCATCTAGTCCAACCCCCTGCCATGCAGGAACCCCCATCACAATATTTCTGACAGATGGCCATCCAGCCTCTGCTTACAAACCTCCAAAGAAGGAGACTCAACCACCCTCCGCGGCAGCTATTCCACTGCCGAATAGCTCTAACTGTCATGAAGTTCTTCCTAATGTTCAAATGGAATATCTTTTCCTGTAGTTCTTCTAATGTTCAAATGGAATCTCTCTTTTTCCCGTAGTTTGAAAGCATCTCTGAAGCCATGGAAAACAAACCTGTTCCTCTTCAATATGACATCCTTTCAAATATTTAAACATAGTATCTATCCCCTCTCAGTCTTCTTTTAGAGCAGTGTTTTTCAAACCTTTTTTGGGCAAAGGCACACTTGTTTCATGAAAAAAATCACGAGGCACACCACCATTAGAAAATGTTAAAAAATTTAACTCTGTGCCTATCAGACACACACAAACACACTTCTCACCCCCCAAAAAACAACAACAACAAATCCCTCCCCCAGCCCAGCCCCCCCCAAGGCATCCCTATCAAAAATGTCCGCTGCCCTCACCTTCCCCCTCCCTCCTCCTGGCACTTTTTTCAGAGGAACGTGCAAACCCAGGAAGGTGGGGCTGGGGGAGCTCTTCATATATGACCCCCCAACCCCCATCTTTACCTCTTCCAGTTAAGCCTCCCTTCTCTTCTGTGGTGTAGGGAGAAATTTTCCCACGGCACACCAGGCAACATCTCGCGGCACACTACTGTTTCCACGGAACAGTGGTTGAAAAACACTGTTTTAGAGAGGCTAAACATTCCCAGTTCCCTAAGCCATTCCTCATAAGACATTTCCTCCAGACCCTCAACCATCCTGGTCGCCCTCCTCTGCACCCGCTCGAGGTTGTCAACATCCTTTTTAAATTGAGGTGCATGGAACTGGACACAGGACTCCAGGTGGGGTCTGACTTGAGCAGAATAGAGTGGGACTATCACCTCCCTTGATCTAGACACTATGGTTCTGTTGATACAACCAAGAATTGAATTGGCTTTCCTGGCTGCCACATCACACTGCTGACTCATGATCAATTTGTGGTCCACCAAGACTCCCAGATCTGTTTCACAGGTACTGTCCTATCCCTCCGATCCACCCTCCCCTTGGGCTTCTTCCCTCAATTCTCTCTACCTACCCACCCCCACATACACCGCTCTCTTTCATCATGCCAACATGTTTGAGGGAGGAAAAGTAGAGCTAGGAAGGCTGTTGAGGTCCTTTCCGTCTCAAGGGTCTCCAATGGGGAACTTATGCAAAAAGGGGTGTCCTAGACTGTGTTTCCTGCTTTCTGCCCTGGAAGAAGGGGGGCCTTGGGGAGGTGGCATAATGGGGATGACATTGGGCGTGGGGAGTGGATGGCAACGGGCAGCGATGGGCAGACGGCTGGCGGGCGGTGGGGGGCAGCAGTCTGGCCATCGCCCTCTCTCCATTTTGGCCCTAGGCAACTGCCTAGTTCGCCTTAATGGATGCTCCAGTCCTGCCTGCAGTGGATGACAGTGCCAAGCGCCCACTCAGCGCTGCCATCCGCTGCAGGGGAAAATGTCAAAAGAGACCCTGCTCCTCGTCTCCTCATCCAGAGGCGGAAAGAAGGGTTTCTTTGAGGTGGCTGGGGGGAAGATTAAGCCCCTCTTTCTCCCAGCCAAAGTTGCACAAGCATTACACACACAACACACAAAACGAATAATGTATCAATGAATCAACGAAATAATTTTTTTCAAAAAAAAACCATTTAAAACAAAATAACGCAAACTGAACCCTAAAACAAACCAAACCAAAACGAATCGCTATTTTTTCGGTTCGTGCCCATCTCTATTCAGAAATATAAACAGAAAAAAATGCAGAAAACCGATTCAGACTTTACTAGAACAAGACATCATTAGAAGGAGCCAGAAAGAATCTGCTAAGAGTTTAAGTGAAATAAATGTAGTACCGTAATACTGCGTAAAGCAAGAACAAACCATAAAGGGAGAGAAATGCAAAGAATAAAAATTACTTTGCCCTCCTGCCAGTTCCCACTGAAAAGAATATGTTGTTGTGCAACTACTCTGTTTATACAAGTAAAGCTAGAATAGCCCTCTACCTGGACAACCCTGAAACTCATTTGAGAGGGAGGGAATCATTTACCCCCTGATTAGTTCATAGGGCAGATACAAAGAGTATCTGAAGTGTTGGAGCACTCGCCACCTTGCCGTACTGCCCTAACAAGTAGGAAGTTTTTCATCTTCTTCAACTGACATCTGGCTTCATGTCACTTGATCCCATCGTTGCACATCCTGCATGCTGGGCTGACGGAGAGGAGATCCTGACCATCCTCTCTGTAGGACAGGTGAAAGATGGGTCATGGCAACTGGAATTCTATTATTGTGAGATCCAAACATTTCGCTATTCATCCAAGCAGACTGAAGAAGCTGCTTGTTGGAGTAGCAAAACATTTCGATCTCACAAGAAAAGGAGTTCAGGTGCCATGTCTGAGATAACCTCACCTGGAGGACTGAGAATCTTCACAAACATATCTGTATGGCAGCTTTCTTGAAGTGCTGTGTCCAGAACACAGCTTACTCTGCAAAGGTTAACCTCGGCCCAGTAAACGGCAAGGGTGCGGTTTACTCACGGAGAAGGCCATTTTCCTTTTGATCGTACGGACAGTGCTCCTGCCTCACCTATCACGGTGGACGACTCTGATCAGGCAGAGCCAGTCAGACGGCCAGACTACCCCACCCCCACCCACAGGAAACAACTCAGATAGAGAGGTATTTGGAGCGCTTGGCTCTCTTACGCTTCATTGAAATAGCATGAATGAATAGAATTGCTAAGAGAAAGAGAAAAAGAGATTAAGGAAAGGAAATTAAATGAATTAATTAAAGCCCAAAAACGTAAAGAGCAAGAGCATCAGGAGAGGAGGGTGCTGCTTCTTTCTCATGGATTTGATCGTAAATGCCTTCCTGTTCTGCACGCTGGTGAAGATATTTTGACTTTCTTGGAAGATTTTGAGCTCTTGTGTGAAGGAATTAGAAGTGGAAGAAGGTCTATGGCTTGGCTTGCTTCAAACTCAAGAGAGTGGACCTCTAGTTTCTAAGCTACTCATTGAATGCAAAGACAAAACGTGGGAGGAATTTAAAGGGCTTGTGAGGAGATTTCCTTATACACAACAAGGGCTTGCATCCAAAACCGAGGACTGTGAAATGGGAGCAGAAACAATCTATCTGCTGCCTTCTAAGTGGCATTAAAACTTGGATAAAGCAATGACTAAAGGCAGCAGATGCTACTACAGTGGAACCTTGACTTACATACTGTGTGACTTGCAGCATATTTGACTTTCAGCCATAAGAACAAAAGAAGAGCCATGCTGGATCAGGCCAAAGGTCTAGCTAGTCCAGTTTCCTGTTTCTCACAGTGGCCCCACCAGATGCGTCTGGGAGCGCATGAGACTAGATATCTGTCTCCTGATACCACTCCCCTGCATCTGGCCCTTGAAGTACCCTGGTTTTTAGCCTGGAGATTGCACATCTCCATCATGGTTTGTAACTTGTGATGGACCTTTCAACCAGGAAGCTGACCAATCCCCTTTTGAAGGCATCCCGGCCAGATGCCATCACCACATCCTGTGGCAGGGAGTTCCATAGAAAACAACGCGCTGGGTGAAAAAATATTTTCTTTTGTCTGTTCTTACTCTCCCAGCCCTCAATTTGAGTGTATGTCCCCTAGTTCTGGTATTTTGTGAGAGGGAGAAGAGCTTCCCTCTATCCACTTTACTCATGCCCTGTATTATTTTGTACGTCTCAATCATATCCCCCCTCAGGCGCCTTTTTTCCAGACTAAAGAGCCCCAAATGTTTTAGCCTTTCCTCATAAGGGAGGTGCCCCAGCCCAGTAATCATTTTAGTCGCTCTCTTCTGCACCTTTTCCAGTTCCACTATGTCTTTCTTCAGATGCGGTGACCAGAATTGCACACAATACTCCAGGTGCGGCCTTACTATTGTTTTGTATAATGGCATTATAATGTTGGCTGTTTTATTTTCAATCCCCTTTTTGATAATTCCTAGCATGGAATTGGCCTTCTTTACCGCTGCCACACATTGGGGAGACATCTTCATGGAGCTGTCCACCAACACACCAAGATCTCTTTCCTGATCTGTCACGGATAACTCAGAGCCCATGAGTTGATAGATAAAGTTTGGATTTTTTGCCCCAATATGCATTACTTTACATTTGGCTACATTAAAACGCATTTGCCAGAAGGGGCCTGTTTGACTTGAGTCACAGGCTTTGACTTACAGCTCGGAGACCCGGTGTAAGGCCCCGGAATCGGGTGGCAGCCACAACCCAGCATCGCGGCTGCCGCCTCCCAACTGCTCCTGCCTTCTTCCTTTCCTCCGGCAGCGGCAGCTTCGGCGAGGCCAGCTCCAAGCACCTGGAGCTGGTCCTCGGCCTCACCGAAGCTGCTGCTGCTGCCGGAAGAGAAGAAGGGCCGGGAGCTCGGGGCTGGCCTCGCTGGTTAGACAGTCGGCTCAGTCTTGTAAAAAATCTGGCTGCAGAAGTCTGGTCCACAATGGAAGCATTTTAGTTGGGGAGCTGTACAGCTGTGGGACTCTAATAGTAAGCATAGAGTTGTTTAGAACTTGGAACGTCAGGTTAAAAATCAGTAAAACTTAAATGTTAGACATTGTTGCTATGAACATTAAAAAGTGGAGGCATATAACTTGTGGACTATAATTCCACTGCCTCCTCCTCTCTTTGAAGATACATTTCATTTACATCCCCGGAAGGAATCTCCTATCCCAGTCAAATTTGTGTTAAATTGATGTTTTGGGGGGTCTTTTTCATCATCTGGAACGGATTAATCCACTTTCCCATTACTTTCTATGGGAAAAGTTCATTTGAGTTAAGGCATGTTTGACTTATGTCTAGACCTCTGGAACGGATTAATGACCTAAGTCAAGGTTCTACTGTATGGTTGAGGAAGTTATAGATCTGCTCGCTATGGAACAATTAGGGTGGACTATCCCCCCCCCCCCGACTGCGTATAGATGTCCTGACTGAGGATGAGATTCTGAGTTTTAAAAAGTATTATTTTATCAAGACTCCACACCCAACCTCTGGGAGGCATGTCCAACCTCCACAGAAGTCAGAAACGGAACTTGAGTCAAGGGAGAGGAGATTCCAGCCTCAGGATAGCAATCCCCCCAGAGAGCCACGTACCACTCTTTCTTGGGAGGATGTCTGGAGCTTCAGAGGACATTCCACATGTCACTGTGAGGGAGGGTCTGAGGAACCCCCACAGACACCTGTGAAGCCAAAGAAACTCCAATCAAGCAGCCCAGGGAAAGTGCCGTACTTTCCCAATTGCAGCTCAAAATGAAAAACATGGCTGGAAATCAGCCTGAAATCAGGTGCCCTGATGTTGAGGAGGACCTGGACATTTCTCCAGAGTCCAATGGGGAGGAGCTTGAGAGTGGAATCCACTTCAATGTCCACTCTGGACCACAACCGGGAGCAGCATCTGCCCACAAAGGCTCTTGGTGCTTCTCAACAGATTGCATCCTATTAATTGGGTGGTGCTGCTTCTGAGCCTCCCCCCCCCCCCCCGCAAAAGCAAGAAATCTCACCTGCCTTGGAGATGTTGTGGAGATTGGGAGTTTGAGAGTTCAATCTTGGCCCAGAGATAAGTCAGGTGAGATCAGCTCAGTTTCTCCCCCTGCTTTGGAGAAAAGGACAAAAAGATCAGTCTGGAGGCTGTGCTTGATGAAAGGAAACCAGAAACCTCTCCTCCCATGGCATCCCTTTGTTCTTTTTTTACATCTTGTAGTAGGGCTACAAGTCAGAGAGAAAAAAGGAGAAGCTGGGAGGGAGAAAGAGGAGGAGGAAGGAGGAGCATCTCCCAGACTCTGAGACAAAATCTTGACCCTTTTCTTTATTTGTGTAAAATAACGTTTTGCCCCAGAAAACCCTTTCTGGTGGTTTAGTGGGCTGAGGGGTCCCACTTGGGATTTGGGGAGACCCCGGTTCAAGTCCTGGGTCATTTCAACTGATTCTGCCACAGTCTTGAGAGATCCTTCAGGATTTTCAATCCTGACCACCCAAATGCAAAGGCTCCATCGGAAGCCTTGTCCTTGGAACCCTTTGTTTTTGTTTTTGAAATTTTTCTGCCCCCCCCCCCAGCAGTTCCTTGGGCCTCTTCCTGCCCTGCCTTCTTTCAGAAGCACTTTTTATTCCCATGCACGGAAGCAACAGAACAAGGATTTCTCCCAAATCAGGCAGGGAGGAAAAAACATCCCCTCTCTCTGGCAATATTCACTCCCCCCAAAATTGGGGGGGGCGGTTGGCTTGGAGGTGGATCTGGGGTCTCACTTGCTCCCCCAACTCAGCTTTTTCAGCAGGCATTAAAAGAGACGGCAAAGAGATTGCCAGGCCCAGGCCAGTTGCTTTACCCCACCAGCCCCCCCAATCTCGCCCAGCTGAGACCCCCTCTTTTTGCCCCACAAGTCCTTTTATGGTTTTCTCCCCCCCTCCCCAGACCCCCCCTCCTCCACTTTCCCACCCAGGGACCCCTCCAGGCTTTGGGGAAAACAGTGGAGCGATCCCCCGTGCTTTCTCCCACGCACGCACCCACCCAACCCCTTTTAACCCCTCCTTCGGTGCCTGCAGGATTCAGGGGGGTGGGAAGAAGATGATGGGGGGGGGGCTCCTCATCCGAGGATAAGCCAGGACGACGCACGCGTATCTTTGGGGGGGGGGTTAATGCCTGCAGGAGGATGTTTGGGATGCTGGCAACCCCCCCCCCATCTCCAGCACCTCCAAATTCCTCCCCCCCACCCCACAAAAAAGAGGGGGGCTCCGGAGGAAAGGCCAGCCCTGCAGGAATCAGGAGCCCCCACTCGGTCCCTCTGGACCCCCCTTTCCCTGCCCCTCCCCCCAATATTACGCCCCGCCCCGCGACCCCATTCCTAACATCTTCCCAGGACTTCCTCCTGGCGCGGGAAAAGTTCAGAGGAGGCGCTCTCCCCCCTTTGCGCATGCGTCCAACGGAGACCATAGAGAGGTGGGCGGAGGGAGGGACGCCTCTCAATCCGCTTCCTGGTTCCTCTTTCTGGAGGAAGGGGTGAATGTAGAGCTGGGAAGGTGGTAGAGGGGCTCCCTCACTCCTACGGCGTTTCCCAAAGAGGACCCAAAAGGGGGGGCAGGGAAGGAATCAGCCTCAATAGACCCCCCTTTCCGACCCGCCCCCTCCCACCCTTTGGCTTCTGCCCCAAATATTCCCTCTCGCACCCCTTTCCTAAAGCAATTAATGACTGCAAGTCTCTCCCTCTGACTCCAAAGGAGGCCCCCTTTTGCGCACGCTCCCTATCATTGTCTATCATTATCAATGAGACCATAGAGAGGAGGGCGGGAGCGGCACCTCTCAATCCACTTCCTGGTTCCTGTTTCTGGAGGCGGGAGAAGGTAGAGCTAGGAAGGTGGTAGAGGGGCTCCCTCTCTCCTCCGGAGCTACCCCCAAAGAGAACCCCTGGTTGCCCAAAGACGAGATAAAAATAGACCCCCCCCTCTCCCACCCACCCCTCCCACCCTTTGGCTTCTGCCCCAAATATTCTCTCTCGCACCCCTTTCTTAAAGCAATTAATGACTGCCAGTCTCTTCCCTCTGACGCGGGAAACTCCAAAGGAGACCCCCCTTTTGCGCACGCGTCCCTCGGAGACCATAGAGAGGAGGGCGGAGGGAAGGGCGCCTCTCCACCCACTTCCTGGTTCCTCTTCCGTTTCGGTTCTGCAACCTCTGCGAGGCAGGAGAGAGAATCTGTTTCTTTCTTTGGACCGCGAGCAGCACCGAGGGATTAACCGCATGCAAATCGGTTGCCAAGATTGGGTAAGGGATGCCTGATACATTTTGCTCCATAATAGCCAAGAAATTCCATAACAGGTATTTTTTCCCAAACTCCCCACCCCACCCCCACCCCCCAGTCAAGTAGTGGGGTGTGAACCTGGGTGGCATGAGCCTCTCTCTGACTGCTACATAGGATTTCTGAACATGTGCAGAGAGTGCTGTATCTTTTTGCCCCCCCCCAAACCCCACTCATTCCCCAAACCCCACACTCACCGAGGGCAGTTTCTGTGGGGGAGATGGTAACCCTGGCCCTCCTGGCACGGATCTCTTCCCAAATGCCTCCTTTCCTCTTTTGGGGATCCAGGAGGATGGAACCGAGAAGGTTCTCGTGCAGAAGGACTTTGAGAGAGGGACACGTGTTGAGGGAGAGCGTCCCTTTCTCCCTTCTCTACTTGGAAATGGCTCTTTCCTTGTAATCCAGGGATGTCGGCAGGGTCTCACTTGACAACGTTGCCTGGCTTTTGAGGGTGGGTCCTCCTCTCTTTGGGGCCAAGCAGGGGAGTTGAGGGTAGTAAGAGGAGCAGAGGGGGATTTTTTTGGATGCAAAAAAAAAAATGAATTTCACAGATATAGGATGGGAGACACCATGCCGGAAAATAATCTGGGCGGCTTGGTGGACCATAAATCGGACATGCGTCAGCAGTGTGATTCGGTGGCCAGGAAAGCCAATGAGATTCCTGGTTGCATCAACAGAACCATAGTGTCTAGATCAAGGGAAGTGACAGTACCACTCTATTCTGCTCTGGTCAGACCCCACCTGGAGTCCTGTGTCCAGTTCTGTGCACCTCAATTTATAAAGGATATTGACAATCGTGAATGGGTCCAGAGCAGGGCAACCAAGATGATTGAGGGTCTAGAAGAAATGTCTTATGAGGCGCAGCTTAGGGGACTGGGAATGTTTAGCCTCTCTAAAAGAAGGCTGGGAGGGGATATGATAGCTATGTTTAAATATTTGAAAGGATCTCATATTGAAGAGGAAACAGGTTTGTTTTCCATGGTTTCAGAGACTAGGGCTCGGGGCAATGGTTTCAAACTACAGGAAAAGAGATTCCCTTTGAACATTAGGAAGAACTTCATGACAGTTAGAGCTATGCGGCAATGGAATAATATGCTGCCACAAAGGCTGGCCTTTCCTCCTGAGACCCCCTCTTTTTTTTGAGTGGAGGGGAGAATTTGGGAGTTGCTGGAGATGGGGGAGCTTTTGCCAGGATCCCAAACCCCCCTCCTGCAGGCATTAGCCCCCCCCCCATACTATGGTGCTCAGGAATTGGGCTTCGGCTACCCTGTCTGTTAGGTCTCCCACCTTGGGCAAGGGGTAAGCATCGAATTTAGACATGGAGTTAAGTTGCCTAACGTCTATGCAAAAGCGTAAGGAGCCATCGGGTTTTGGTATTATTACTGGGTAGCTGTGCCAAGGGCTGTATGATGGTTCTATTACCCCCAGCTTGAGCATCTCCTCAACTTCCTTGTTAATGGCCGGGATGGCATGTCGGAGCCAATTCCTCCCTTTGGTCCTCACCACTGTTCCTGGGGGTGTATGAATCTCATGCTGTATTATAGAGGTCTTACCCGGGCAGTCCGAAAAAAAACCCTTCGATAATGTGACTCCAGCTCCCTAACCTGTTCCCTCTGGGAGTTATCTAGCTGTTCTCCCAAAATAACCTGCCCCCCCTTTCCCTTTTTTTTTTTTTATTTTAAAGACAAAATAACAATAATAAACAATTAAAAAAAACAGTAATAGACAATCATAAACAATACATAAACAATACAAAGTGCCCCCCACCCCCAAGAAACCGTCCGGTATTCTTGCATCTTCTCTTTCTTCTTCATCTTCTTCCAATAGGCTTCTTAAGGCCCTTTACGCCAGAACTGTGTTGGGTTATAAGTTGGTTGTATCCCTTTCCCTTTTAATAATACATGATCTATAAATTTCCCCCAAACATCATAGAAAATATCCTTTTTTATTTCACCTCTCAAAACTTTTATATTACAAGATAGTTTATCATTTAACGCTATGTCCCACACTTCCTTATACCATTCAGCAATTTTTAGGTCTGATTTCAATTTCCAGTTCCTAGCAATAATCAGTCTAGCTCCTGTCATAAGATTTGCTATTAATTCTTTAGTTTTCACATCATATTCATTAATAGGTGGTAATGATAACAAAGCAATTTCCGGTACACATTTAATATCAGTTTGTATTATTTCTCTTATCTCCTCAATAATCTCTTGCCAAAACTTTTGAACTATTTCACATTCCCACCATAAATGAAAATAAGTACCTGTCTTTTTTTCGCATTTCCAGCAGAGCTTAGAATATTTGGGATTCATTCTATTCATTCTGACTGGAGTCATATACCATCTTAAAACTAGTTTGAAGTAGTTTTCTTTTATTCTGACTGATAATGACCGTAGAATCCTCAAATTCCAAATTCTTTTCCACTCGTCATTATTTATTTCTTTCTCTATGTCTTGTTTCCATAGCTCTCTTATTGTGTCCTGTTCCCTATTCTCAAATGAATCTTGAATTATTTTATATAATTTACCAACTGTTCCTTTCCCTGTATTTCCTTTCTCTAATTCATATGTTGACAGAAATTGCTCAAATTTTGTATATCCTCTAAGTTGTGTATTTCTCCTAATCCATTCTTTCGTCCAGCTTTCTAACTGAGCGTAATTCAACCAGGACAATTCCTGAGTTTGCAGAATACGTTTAATTTCTTGTTTTGATGTCATCTTTTTAATCCAATCTTTTAGTCTTGCCACTTTCCTTAATTTAAATAAGTCTCCCAATTTCTTCATGTTCGTGGGGAAATTTATCTGATCGATCACCGCGCCAAGTGGGGAGCCTTCCTGTATCAATTTCTTTCCATACTTTTTCCAAGTGAGCAATAGGGAACTTAGAAGAGGGTTTTTAATTGGGTAACTTTTCCTTTTTGGGGGGAAACTAAACACATATTTATTTATGTCTTCATTTAGTTCCTCTGATTGAAGTTCCCACCATATTAGTTTTTGAGGTTTAAATAGTATTTCCCCCAGGGAACTAAGCTGATTAGCTATGTAATATATTCTAAGATTAGGTATGCCTATACCTCCCTCTTTTTGAGATCTGTACCATAAGCTTTTATTTATTCTTGCTTTTTTTCCACCGTTGCAGAATTTATTTATAAGATCTTGATAGACTTTAATTTCAATTTCTGTGTATTGAATAGGTAACATTCTAAAAAGAAAATTAATTTTAGGAAGTATTTTCATTTTTATCATTGCTATTCTACCAAACCATGATAAGTTTAATTTGGAGTAATTTTGTAATTTATTTCTAATCTCTTCCTTTATTTTTGTGTAATTTCGTTCTTTCGTTTTGCTAATGTCTTTATCTAAAAGTATCCCTAGGTATTTTATACATTTACAAATTTTCAGTTCGTAATTGGAGATCTCTTCCATGTCTCGATTTTCCTGATTGAAAAGCATGATTTCTGATTTCTGCCAGTTGACACATAATCCGGTTGTTTCACCAAATTCCTTTAGATGTGCTTTTATTCTTAATATATTTTCTACCGGATTTTTTATTGTTAACAAAGCGTCATCCGCAAATAAACTGATTTTTATCTTGCCTTCCTTACCCATACCTTTAATAAGTTGGTCCTCCCTTATTGCATTAGCTAGTAGCTCGATCACTATGCAAAACAGAACTGGCGATAAAGGACATCCCTGTCTTGTTCCTCGGCCTAGGGTAATTTTTTCTGTCATCCCATCATTGACAATGATTGATGAGGTACTATGAGAATAGAGTTGGTTTATTACGCTTAGAAATTTTTCGCCAAATCCCCATTTCACTAATAAAAGTTTTAACGCAGGCCATTGGACACAATCAAAGGCTTTAAATAAATCTAGAGACAAAATGCATGCTTTATCCTGTGATCTTCCATCTCATAAAGAACATTCAAGACTCTTCTTACAGTGTCTGACATTTGTCTGCCTTTGATAAAGCCTGTTTGGTCTTCTTTAATATATTTGTCTATAAATGTGTACATTCTTTTGGCTAGAATTGCTGTAAAAATCTTGGCATCTTGATTTATAAGTGATATTGGTCTGTAGGATCCAACATCTGTTGGATCTTTATTAGGCTTGAGAATTAAAATAGTTAAGGTATGTTTCCAGGAGGGAGGAACTTGCTCGCCCTCCAATATCTCATTATAAAGTTTCTTTAACTTAGGAATTAACATTGATTTGAATACCTTGTAAAATTCTGGTCCCAATCCGTCATCTCCTGGAGTTTTGGCATTCTTTAGCTTGTTTATAACATCGTCTATCTCCTCCTCTTTAATAGCTTTTTCCATTACAAGCCTATCTTCTTCCGCTAGTCTTACTTTTAAATTTTTGTCAATATATTGTTCCATAACTTCCTTACTACTTCTATTGGCTGTATATAAGTTTTGATAAAATTCTTGAATAGCTTTTAATTTTTCTTTCATTTGAGTAAAAATATTGCCGCTTAAATCCTTTATCCTTCCTATCATGCTTTTTTCTTTCCTTTTCTGTGCTAATTTTGCTAGCATCTTGGAGTTTTTATTACTGTATTCGAAAAAGTTTCTTTTCAAATATAGTAGATTTCTTTGGGTTTGTTGTAGATCTATATCTTCTAATTCCCTTTTCCTGGCCTCAACCTGAATTAAAAATTTTTTGTCTTTGGTTAGAAAAAATTGAGATTCAAGGTCTGCTATAGTAGCCTCCAATTTTTTTTTTATTTTGCTGATCTCGACTTTTAATAATAGCACTTTCTTTTATTATGTAACCTCTAGCCGCTGCCTTCAGAGTGTCCCAGATAACTCCTATTTGACCACCACCTTCTTCATTGATATTCCAGGTTTCTAGCCATTCTCTTTGTATTTTTTGTACTGTATCTGGGGTTTGAAAAATTCTGGGGTTTATTGTCCACCTTCTTGCTTCCTTATAATTCTTCTTATTTTCTATTTCAATAGACATTAAAGCATGATCAGAAATTTTTATCAATTCTATATTTGTATTTACAACTTTAGATAGCAAACTTTGTGAGATAAATATAAAATCTATTCTTGAATAAGCTTTATGGGCTGATGAATAAAAAGTAAATTTTCTTTCATCGCCCTTTAATTCTCTCCAAACATCCTTTAGTCCTGTATTTGCGATGAATTTTGTTAAGATTGTATGTCTAGCCCTGAAGTCTACCTTCCTAGTCATTGTTTTATCTTTTATTTTGTCCATAACCATGTTGAAATCTCCTGCCAAAATCACATGTCCTTTCTGTACCTTTTCTATCTGCTCCCATACCTCTTTGTAAAACAGGTTGTGATTAGCATTTGGTGCATAAACATTTATCAATGTATATTGTTCTAGTCCAATTGTGGCCTGAAGAATAATATATCTACCTTCCAAATCTTTCACAGTTTTTTCAACAATACAATCACAGTGCTTTGATATTAAGATTGCCACCCCCCTTGCTTTAGATGTACCAAAACTTTTTTCATAGATGTTGATGTTGGGTAGTTTCAGTTCGTTTTGGCCATCTTTCGCTTGGTGTGTTTCTTGAAGAAAGACGATGTCCGGTTTATTCTTCTTAATTAATGACTCTATTCTTTTCTCTTCGTGACAGTTCCTAGACCCTTGGCATTCAATGTAACTAATTTTAACAGTCTACCCATATTTTCATTCTATTATCGATCTGGAACGGTCTCTTTGTGCACATATTCAAACAAACATTACATATAATAAAAAAAAAGACAATGATTAGCCAAACCCTACCACCTACATTTATTTTCTGTTCTCCCATCCTCTTGGCTCTCACACACATTCTGTATGCGCCCTTATAGGAGGGAGGGGGAAAGCACCCGTACACTTCCCGATGGCTAAATAATGATTCAGAAGCTCTAAGTTAGCGTTAGCACTGTCTAATCTTGTTTACAGTTGTATACGTGAAAAGTTGAAAACAAAGAATGTATTGAAAGAGATAACATAATAATATAAATTTTAAGATCCTTCTATTCACCTCCTTTCCTCCCTCAGTCCCCTCCCCCCCCCAAAAAAAAAACAAAAAACAAAAACAAAAACAATAAATAAAAATAAAAATAAGAATAAAAAAATAGAAAAAAAATAAGGGGGGAAAGGAAAAATATACTGGGAAAGAATAAAGGATAAGGAACAGGATGAGAGTGGAGAATTAAGGGACGGGCAAGTCCAAATATAACCAAAATAAAACAAAATGGGCTAAAAAAAAAAAAAAAAAAAAGGGGGAGGGAATATAAAAAAACGGGAGGGAAGGGAAGGGAGAGACAGGAAAAGAGAGAAAAGAGAGAAAAGGAGGGCTGTCTTCTGTAGTGCAATACTCTTCAAATCGGTCTCCATTTTGTTTGCCCATTGAAAGATTTAAAGAGTTGAAGGGTGACAGTGTCTTCACTGCAGATGCTGAATTTGGAGTTCTCTATTCTTCTTCGATTTGAATGTTCCATGCCTTGAGAAGTTGTTCACCTTCTTCCAAAGAATAGATTTTGTGTAGAGTTGGACCCTTCCACACCTTGAGAAAGATCGGGAATCCCCAGTTGTATCTATAGTTGTTGTTTCTCAGAGCATTTGTGACAGGCCTCATGGTTTTCCTCCATTCAAAAGTCTCCCTGGAGATATCCTGATAAACTTGTAGAACTCTTCCTTCACGCTTCAGCAGGTCAGGCTTTGCCCTAAGAGTTGACATCAGTTGTTCTTTGATGGCATAAGCAGTAAATCTAATAAGAATTGGTCTTGGGGTAGCTTTCATAGCACTACCTATATAGTGTATCCTTTCAATATCAGTCTCAGCAAGATGTTGGGGGAGGATAGAATTAAGCCAAATGAGGATTTCTTTCTTCATTTCTTTTTTATCCTGGAGTTCAAAATTAATTAATTTCAGATTAGACCTTCGAGAATAATCCTCCATATAGATAAGCTTCCGCTGTATGGCATCGATCTCTTCATCATGTGCAGCGATAGCTCTTTCGTTCTTGGAGGCTAGAGTTTGAACTTGATTGATTTCTCCTGCTAGTTTTTTCAGTTCAATGCCGTTATTAGATACCTGTGACTGCAGGGTTTGTATTTCTTGTAAAAGGTCCTTCCTTAGGTCTTTATTCTGTGATGATAAGGACTGGAAACGGTCTTCGATAGTAGAAGTTACATCTTTTAGAGCTGATTTAATAAGGGAGCTGACTTCTGCTTTCAAGTTTTTGAACTCCCTTGAGAAATCTGGCTGATGTGCTGGCACTTTGCCAGAATCAGACGCCATTATGTCAGCTTCAGCAACAGCTTCTGCTCTCTCAAGACGAGCTCGTTGATACGAGGCGTCTGAGGGTTTGCGTACCCACTTTTTTATCACAGTAGGACCCTTTTTCTTGGGTGGCATGCAGAAAAACCAAGTAAGTAAAATTTTTTTTTTCTTTCTAGCCTCAAAGCAAAGAAAAACAACTTCTCTCACAGTCTCTCACAGCCCGTCTGCTGGGACGTGACTTCGGCAGAAAGCGAAAGTAAATCACTGCTTCAGTAATTCATTGTTATCTCTCCCCTTAAAGATACACAGTTTTCAGCCTGTCCTCCCCAATGGTTTATGATCTTTTACTCACGATTTTGGTATCATTAAAGACAGTATTTCAAGTTTTATTCTTCACATTAAGCAGAGCTGCCGAATCACCCAGCCATCTCGTCGTGGGCCGGAAGTGCCCCCCCCCCCCCGTTTCCCTAGGGTCATATACTGGGCTTCTGGTCCTAGGTCCCCGTCTTCCTGCTCTCCCCAAAACACTTCCCTTTTTACCCACTTCTTTAAGAGGTTTACATGGAAAATTTGGGATTTCTTCCTTCTATCTGGGGTTTCTATCTCGTAGTCTACATCACTCTTGTATGGTCCTTGCCATTGGGAAACAAGCTCTGACTCTTCTGTGGGCAGTAGAACTAAGACCCTTTTGCCTACTTCAAACACTCTGGGTTTGACCCTCCGATCATATCTGTTCTTCCAGCCGTCCTGAGCTTTTCCTAGAGCTTCTTTGGCTAGAGCCCAGGTGTCTCTTATGTGCGCTCTCATTTCTAGTATCTGCTGCAGCAGGTTCTGAGAGGAGTCAGACCCTTCCTCCCGCTATTCCTCGACTCCTTGAGATTGTCGCCCATACAGCAGCTCGAATGGGGAGAACCCTGTGGTGGCCTGGGGTATTTCCCTGATCGCAAACATGAGAGGGGGTAGCATGAGGTGCCATTGTCCAGGTTTATAGGTTACTAGTCTCCTAAGCATCCCCTTCAGGGTTCTATTGAACAGTTCCACAAGGCCGTTAGACTGGGGATGGTAAATGCTGGTTCTCAACAGCTTGACTTTCAGCAGCTGCCACATCTGGTAGAGGGTTTCGCTCATGAAGTTCCAGCCCTGATCTGTCAGTACCTCCTTCGGGAACCCTACTCTAGAGAAGACATTAATTAGCCCTTTTGCTAGGACCCTGGCGGTGGTCGTGTGGAGGGGAATGGCCTCTGGGTACCTTGTGGCACAGTCGATGAGGACCAAGATATACTGGTGTCCCCCCGCGGATTTAGTCAACGGTCCCACTATGTCTAGAGCAATCCGGTCGAAGGGGTGGTCTACGAGGGGCAAAGGGACAAGGGGCCCTCCAGGGGGCGGTTTGGCCCTCACCTTCTGGCAGCTAGGGCATGACTGGCAATATGCCTCAACATCGGCCAGCATTCGTGGCCAAAAGAATCTGGTGAACCCGGTCCAGCATTTTCCTGGTGGCCAGGTGCCCTGAAGAGGGAATGTCATGGGCAAGTTCCAGGACTAGTTGCCTTAGTCAGTGGGGTAGGACCATCTGGCATTTCTCTTCCCCCCCCTCTCTCTATCCACCAGATATAATACCCCTTCTCTCATTTCAAACCCTCTTTCTCCTCGAGGTACTGTCCCATTTCCCCCCGCTTGTTCCCTTACCCCTTGCAGGCTGGGATAATCCTGTTGCCAGTTACGAATCTGATCCCTGCTGGCCTGTAAAAGTTCCCAATCGGTGGCGTCGCAGCCCCCTTCTCCTTCACACACCTCCTCGGCTTGGGCTGCCAGTTGCTCGATCCCCGGCCAATCTCGTCCTAGCAGAACCTCTCGGGTGAGTTCTGGCACGATCCCTACTTCCATTTCCTGAGACACTTCCCCCGATCTCCATGCTGTCTGATATTTCTTCACATCCCCGTGAATGCATCATATGAATAAGGGTTCCAGTCGGACTCCATCTACCCTATCCCTTAACAGGGTTCTATTACACCTGGTATCGACAAGGGCTTGTATAACTTTCCCATTTACTTTAACTGGAATCACCCACCCCGGGTGGTTGTCACCCACATGCGCTGAAAAGACCCAGGCGGTGGGGATAGGGCATGCCCGCGTAGGAGAAGGGAGGTTAGGTACCTTACACCTATTCCTCCCTTCTAGCTCTACCCCCAGCCAATTGGTGCCAGGTGACCAGGATGTGGTGATGGCATCTGGCCTGGATGCCTTCAAAAGGGGATTGGACAGATTCCTGGAGGAAAAGTCCATCACAGGTTACAAACCATGATGGAGATGTGTAATCTCCAGGCTTGAAACCAGGGTACTTCAAGGGCCAGATGCAGGGGAGTGGTATCAGGAGACACGTATCTAGTCTCATGTGCTCCCAAACGCATCTGGTGGGGCCGCTGTGAGATACAGGAAGCTGGACTAGATGGGCCTTTGGCCTGATCCAACATGGCTCTTCTTGGTTTGTCACCTGTGATGGACTTTTCCTCCAGGAATATGTCCAATCCCCTTTTGAAGGCATCCAGGCCAGATGCCATCACCACATCCTGTGGCAGGGAGTTCCACAGAATAACAACACACTGGGTAAAAAAGATATTTTCTGTTCTCACTCTCCCAGCCCTCAATTTGAGTGGATGTCCCCTAGTTCTGTTATTTCGTGAGAGGGAGAAGAGCTTCCCTCTATCCACTTGACTCATGCCCTGCATTATTTTGTACATCTCAATCATATCTCTCCTCAGGTGCCTTTTTTCCAGACTAAAGAGCCCCAAATGTTTTAGCCTTTCCTCATAAGGGAGGTGCCCCAGCCCAGTAATCATTTTAGTTGCTCTATTCTGCACCTTTTCCAGTTCCATTATGTCCTTTTTGAGATGCGGTGACCGGAATTGTACACAATACTCCAGGTGCGGCCTTACTATTGTTTTGTAGAATGGCACTATAATGTTGGCTGTTTTATTTTTAATCCCCTTTTTGATAATCCCTAGCATGGAATTGGCCTTCTTCACTACTGCCACACGCTGGGTAGGCACCTTCATGGAGCTGTCCACCTCCTGGTGTCTCTCCTATGAGCTTTGTCATTCTTTCCCACGTCTCCTTTGGAGTTGAGGCTGGTTCCTGTGCCGTTTTGCTGCATTATGTTTGCGTGTGTGGAGCATGATCACAAGAGTGTGTCTTGGCTTTGCAGAGCTCCCAGATGTAGATCTACCTATACAGTCCTTGCCCGTCAGGAGGAGATCAGTTCCCAGGATCCGTTGGAGGCCTTGTTGGGGGCAGAATAAGATGACGGACCAACAGCCTGCCGGTCCCAGGGAAGGAGGAGGCTTCAATGTTATGACGACTGGAAGCCTTGGGACCTGCTGGGAAAGAACACCGCAGAAGGTCCTCCCTGAAGAGCTTCCCGGGGCAGAGATGGAGCGCCAGACCTTCAGGAGCTTCTCCTACCAGGAGGCCGACGGTCCTCGAGGGGCTTTCGCTCGACTCCACCAGCTTTGCCGTCAGTGGCTCAAGCCAGAGCAACACACCAAGGCTCAGATCCTGGACCTGGTGATCCTGGAGCAGTTCCTGACCATCCTCCCCCTGGAGATGTCGAGCTGGGTGAGGGAATGTGGGGCCGAGACCACTTCCCAGGCAGTGTCCCTGGCTGAAGGTCTCCTGCTCCTCAGCCAGACAGAAGGCCAAGAAGAGCGGGAAGATCCAGAGGTGAGAACAAGCCGTCAAAGGCCCCCAGAGGTGCCCTAGCCTTAACCCTGTCCCGTCCGCCTGCCTCAGCTGTGGCTGTTCTGCTGGAACTGGCTGCCCCCCCTTCCCATGTGGCCCTGGAAAGCCAAAGGTGTGGTCCATCCCATGTTCTTCTTTGCTGGGGAAATTGCAGACTTGCTTCTTCCACATGCTGCATCCAGATCAACAGTTTGGGATGCCCTTTGGGATGCCCTTTTGGACAGGCATGGTCAACCCTCAATCCCGTCCATGGCTGCCCCAAGGGTGGTCAAGAAAAAGGCACAGATTCTACCAATTGCCCATGATATTTCTTGCCAAAATCAGAGCATGGGGTCCCATATCTCCTGAGTCCCAGCTTCACCCTCTAAGATCTTGGTCTATCTGTCTTGTTCCAGGTCATGGATCCTCGGATGAGAAATATCTCTGCTGACGTCCAGTCTGACTTCCAAGTGGCAGAGAAATCTCCACCGGACACCAGACAGAGTCCCCAACGACGAGGCATCCATGAAGGCAATGAAGGAGGGGCCATTTTGATAGGTAGGCATCAGTGTCAGGGCTGTGTTTTTCCCCCTTTGTGGATGGGGAACTGGGAGATAGTCATCCTTATTTCTTTCTAGACTTCAACCAGAGTCCATCTGGGACTAGAATGAGATCATCCCAGTCCTGGTCACACAGACAAACCCAGTGTTGTGAAATGATTTCTCATCACACCCTCTTTTTCATTCCTGCAAAATGCTTATGGTCCCTCATGTCTCCTTTGCCCTTGTTCAGCCTGTTTAAACAAAAAAATAAATACAGTTTTGGTGATATAATATGAATGGTAAGTGGGATAAATATAGTGATTTTTTCTTTTGTAAGACAATCTGAATGGAATTTTCGTGTACGATATACGTATAACACAAAATGTTCTCCACCAATTGAAGAGTTGAGCTTAAATACTAAATATGGGTTGGAGACAGGTCATGGCACCCAGAGGAAGCGTCAACTCGTAGTAACCAGAACGGGCAGAGAGAAACAAGGAAAGGCCCACCAGATTTTCTATTCAATTTTTACAAGGTGGAGTCAAGCGAAGCAAATGAAAAATTCCTTCATTGTCTCTATTTCTTAAAAATTGTGGGGTGGAAATCTGTTTTATCCCCTGATGTGCTTATCCATGGGTGGTCTCCAGATTATTTTCAATGCTCTGAAATCTACAAAGATATTATTCTGCTTGAAGGAGAAATAATGCCTGAGCCCTGGAAAAAAAAACTTTTAAAACTTCTGTTATTAGCCCCGTACTCAGCTCAGGAGTATGGAATGTGCAACAGCAGGGTGTTAAATATCTTTATGTGCGGGAAACATTTATTTATTCTCATTCAGTATCTCTCAGTCTTCTGACCCTTGTAGGATGCCATTTGCTCACACTTTCCTGAAGAGGCTCCATTTATCGTATGGGACCCACAGCCTCTCACAGGGATGTGACTCCTCCAGCATTTCCTTTGGAGCTGTCCATGCTAGGGTTGTGACCTCCTCCTAAGAGAGGCTGATGCGACTGCCTTCCGATCCCCTTAGACTTTCCTGCAGGGCCCAGGAGGATGCCAGCAGCAAGTATTCCTTCATCTCTTCCTTGTGATGAGGAGGAACCAGATCAGGTACGGAGAAAGCGGTTCAAAGGCACCCTTTGGATTTTGAAGCCTTTTGTATCCCACCACTTTAATCTCGTTGTATTTATATAATGACAATAAATTCCATTCCAATTCCACTTTGCTCCTCATTGGGGCCGGCTGTGTTTTTTTTTTTTAATGAGATGCTCCAGGTTGTCCATAAAAGCAAGCAAGCATGGTTAGCCTGGCTCTCCAAGTGGGGAAGAGTTTTGTTTCTCTTGTGTTCTGGAGAAGTGGCCAGAAGTTGTTTGAGGTTTCCCAACGCTGAAGGTGTGGGACCGCAGGAATTCCTTTCCTCTCCCTGTTTCCTCATGAGGAACACCTTGGTTTGCCTCTGATATCTTGTGGGAGACCTGACTGGAAGAGGAGCTGGGCTGGAGCCAAGCCGTGGCTACTTAAGCCTGGCCTCCTGTTTCCCACACAAGCTCCCGGGTCCCTCTGAGAAGCTCGCAAAGCAGACAGGAGGCCTCTTGACCCCCCAGCAACTGGGATGTGGAGACCTTTCATCCTGGAAGGAGCAGATGGCCAAGGTGACTTAAGGGCCATCCACATTCCACTGCATGTTGCATTTATGGGATGATCTGTATGAAGCCCATGCGTAATGCCTTCATTCTCTTCCCATTTTAGGGTCCAGGGACCTTTGAGGAGGTGGCCGTGTCCTTCACCCGGGAGGAGTGGGCACTGCTGGATCCTGACCAGAGGGCCCTCCACCAGGAGGTCATGGAGGAGAACTGGCAAACTGTATCCTCTCTCGGTAAGGCCACCTCTTCCACTAGCGAATGCAAATCTCTCTTGACGACTGCAATAATTACACAGCCACAAGAGTCCTTCAGTGTTGCCGTGGGGTCCAAACTCACATTAAGCCCCCGTGGGGTCCTTAATACGAGGTGCAGTCAAGCCAAGCTCAGGATATCTGGAGCCCAGGTATGCTGAGCTCTGGACTGCATCAGTGCAGCCAACTTTGCCAACGTGGGTTCAGGTTGAGAACGGTTGCTCATCTACCAGCGTTCCTGCACCGGGAGACTCCAATAACATCTGCCACCCCCACGCCTTTGGGTGAGAGCCAGAAGGGGCTGCTTGCAGCTTTTCCCTGTGGGTGCTGTTTGGCTTTGGAGTCCCTGTTGCATGTTCATGGATATGGTGGGGAGTGGGAGGTAGGATCGTGTGGGTGAATGGGTGGATAACTGTTGCCATCAAGTATAAGAGATAGGACCCACAATAGAACTAAGGGAACAGGAAGGGGGGAGGGCAATGGAGGGGGGAGCCATTGAGCCTGTGCTGGGTAGGGGAAGGTATGGTGGTAGGAGTGGAACATGCCCGCCTAGGAGAAGAGAGTTTAGATACCTTACATCTATCCCCTCTTCTAGTTCCACCCCTAGCCAGAAGGAATCAGGTGACCATATCAGCGAGCCCACAAGTCACACGGTGCTGTTGTTGAATGCCAGGTCGGTACAAAATAAGACCGCCCTCATCCATGATGTCATTCTGGATGAGGGTGCCGACCTGGCATGTATTACCGAGACCTGGGTGGGAGAGGAGGGTGGTGTCCCCCTCTCCCAGCTATGCCCGCCTGGGTATTCGGTCCAGCACCAGTGTCGCTTGAAGGGTCGGGGAGGGGGAGTTGCTATAGTCTACAGGAGTTCTATCTCCTTGACCAGACTTCCTGTCTCCTTGGGAGGAGGCCTGGAGGGCCTGTACTGTGTGTTGGGCTGACGAGACAGATTGGGGATTCTGTTGGTGTACCGCCCACCCTGCTGCGTACCAACAGTCTCCCTGCCTGAGCTGACGGAGGTGGTCTCGGACCTGGTGTTGCAGACCCCCAGACTGTTGGTACTGGGGGACCTCAACATCCATGCTGAGGCAGCCTTGAATGGGGCGGCTCAGGACTTCATGGCCGCCATGACAACCATGGGGCTGTCTCAATATGTCAACGGCCCAACGCATGAGAAGGGCCATACTTTAGACCTGGTCTTCTCAACGGGATTGGAGGATGGTTGTCTGGATGTGGAGGGGTTGGTTCTAACTCCATTGTCATGGTCAGACCACTTTCTGGTCAAGTTTAGGCTATTAGCTTCTTCTACCCTCTGCAAGGGTGGGGGATCTATTCAGATGATCCGCCCTCAGAGCCTAATGGATCCAGATGGTTTCCTGAAAGCTCTGGGGGATTATCCGTCTGATATGGCCGGCGCTCCTGTCAAAGCTCAGGTCACCCTGTGGAATAGGGAAATGTCCCGGGCGGTTGACACAATTGCACCTAAGCACCCTCTCCCCTTACGCAGAGCCCAGACAGCTCCTTCGTATACATCTGAGCTGCGGGCAATGAAGCAGGAGGGGAGACGGCTGGAGCGCAAGTGGAGAAAATATCACTGTGAGCCTGATCGAACACGGCTTAGAGCCCATTATCGGGCCTATTCCGTGGCGATACGGTTTGCGAAAAGGCAATATTTCACAAACCGTATTGCTTCTTCAGAGTGCCGTCCAGCGGAGCTGTTTCGGGTGGTCTGGGACCTTCTTCAACCGAGAAATACGATGGAGGTTCTGGACCACTCGGCAGCCCACTGTGAGGAGTTTGCTGTCCACTTTGAGGAAAAAATCGCTCAGATTCGCAGGGAATTGGACTCCACTATTGGTGCAGAATCAAGGGATGTGTCCAGTGTGCCGTGCTTAGGTCCAGTATTATTGGACGAGTTTCAATTATTGAGACCCGAGGATGTGGACAGGGTGCTTGGATCTGTCCGTGCTACCACTACGCCACTCGACCCTTGCCCTTCTTGGCTAATTGAAAGATCTGCCAGGGGAATTCGCACCTGGGTCCAGGAAGCTGTAAACGCCTCATTAAGAGAGGGAGTGGTCCCTGCTGCCTTAAAAGAGGCAGTAATTAGGCCACTCCTTAAAAAACCTAACCTGGACGAAGGGCTGGTGGTTAATTACCGTCCAGTAGCGAACCTCCCTTATTTGGGCAAGGTGTTGGAGCGGGTGGTGGCCGGGCAACTCCAGGCACTGCTGGATGAAACGGATTTTCTGGATCCATTTCAATCTGGTTTCAGGCCGGGTTTTGGTACAGAGACTGCCTTGGTCGCCCTGTATGATGACCTTTGCCGGGAGAGAGACAGGGGGAGTGCAACCCTGTTGATACTCCTGGACCTCTCAGCGGCTTTCGACACCATCGACCATGGTGCCCTTCTGGATAGGCTGGCCAGGTTGGAAGTCGGAGGCACCGCTTTGCGGTGGTTCCATTTCTTCCTGGCTGACCGTGTCCAGAAGGTGGTGCTGGGGGACAGTTGCTCTGCCCCGTGGCATTTATGTCATGGGGTTCCTCAGGGCTCTATACTGTCTCCCATGCTGTTCAACATTTACATGGAACCACTGGGAGAGGTCATCAGGAGGTTTGGACTGAGGACTCAGCAATATGCTGATGATACTCAGCTCTACCTCTCGTTTTCCACCAATCCAGGTGAGGCGGTTTCTGTGCTGAACTCGTGTCTGGGCCAGATAATGGACTGGATGAGGGTTAACAAATTGAAACTCAATCCAGACAAGACGGAAGTGCTGTTAGTGGGTGCTTCTCCAGACAGGTTAGAGGGCCACTTCCCTGTTCTGGACGGGGTTGCACTCCCCCTAAGGGACAGGGTCCGCAGCTTGGGGGTGCTCCTGGACCCCGGTCTAACTCTGGAAGCCCAGGTGGACTCGGTGGCCAGGGGTGCCATTCTCCAGCTGCAGAAAATATATCAGCTACGCCCCTACCTGGATGAACGGAGCCTCATAACAGTTACACATGCACTGGTAACGTATTGATTACTGCAATGCGCTCTACATGGGGCTGCCTTTGAAGACGGTTCGGCGATTGCAACTGGTTCAGAATCGTGCGGCGCGGCTAGTAAGTGGTGGGGCCGCTCGGGATCACATCACGCCGATTCTACGTAGCCTACATTAGCTACCAGTTGCTGCCCGAGCCCAATTCAAAGTGCTTGTTTTGACATATAGAGCCGTAAATGGCTTAGGACCTGGATACCTGAAGGACCACCTCCTTCCATATGAACCTACCCGGCAATTAAGATCGAGCCAGGGGGCCCTCTTGAAAGAGCCATCCCTCAAGGAGGTAAGAGGGATGGCTTGCAGACACAGGGCCTTCTCGGCAGCTGCCCCCAAGCTATGGAATGCCCTCCCAAGTGAGATCCGCCTGGCGCCAACACTGATGACATTTCGGCGCCAGGTAAAAACCTTCCTGTTCCAGAAGTTTTTTAATTGATATAATTTAGATTGTGGGTCTTCTGATGGCAATTTTAATGTGATGTTTTTAGTATAAGGTTTTATTGTTGTTTTAATTATTTATTGCTGTTTGATGTTTTTTAACTGTTTTAATTCCTTGATTGTAAGCCGCCCAGAGACCTTTGGGTAGTGGGCAGCATATAAGTTGTAAAAATAAATAAATAAATAATAAAAAATAAGAGTGGAAGGATCTGGAGAAGAAAGGTTCCCCCCCCCCCAGGGCCACCCTCTTAGGAGCTTCATAACTCAACTCTGTGACCCCCAAACCTTTCCAAATTTCGAAACCTTTTGTAACCTTACGACATGACAAAGCAGCGTGTCGTTTTTCCATAAGGTGCCCATCCTTAATTCTGACTGAGTTGGTTTAATTTTATTTTCTGATTTAAAATTTGTTGTCGTTTACATAACTGGTAGAGGCTAAAGCAGAAACCCACCCTGAGCTCTTTTTTAGAGCAGCTCAAAGGATATGTTAAAATGTTATGAGGTGAACTGAGAAGTCTGCGTTTGTTTTCTCTTCCTCTGCCTTGTTCTCTGGGAAACGTCTTGGAACTAACGAGATGAGAGTCATAGCAATACAAAATGATGTCATAATAGAAAGCCATTTCTATGAGTTTTCTTAGAGGGATTGAATGCCTTGTTCCTGAGTGTGGTCCCCTGTACCCTGTCAGGTGGAGAGAGCCCAAACCCTCAGAGAAACTGAGAGACAAATGGAGGGAAAAGAGTAGCCCCCTGTTGGACATGAGTGGGGATATAGAAAAAGGTGGAAAAGCTGGAAATGGAGAAAGAGAGGGGAAGAAGATAGGGAAGAGTAAATAGGGAGGAAAGTGGGAAAGGGGTAGAAGGAGTGAAAAAAAGGTAGAGTGGAAATGAGGAATGAAGGGCAACTATTAGTGGTGCAACAAGAATAGAAATGGATGGAGAACTTGTGGACTTATGGGTGGGAAGAACCCATTTTACCTAAGGAGGAGGCAGAAAACAGAATTATCAACCATCCCCAAAGCTCTTGGGGAGCGGGGGAAAGGAGAGAGTGAAGTAAAAAAGTCAGAGAGGAAGGAGACCACATGGAGAGAGAGAGAGAAGCATGGAGAAACCCACACCACAGTGGGAGCTTTTACCCACAAGGTGGTGGGGAACCGCCTCTCTAGAGAAGACCACATATAAGAGAGAGAAAAAATTGTTGGAAGATGATACACTGCCCCCACTACACCTGCAGTTACCATGGGATCCCTATGGGGTAAAGCCCAGAGAAAGAACTGTGGTGTTTACCCCTTTGTGATGAATAATTTATGAGATGTGTCAATGTTAGTTGGTTGGTTGTTGACCAATGGAAGAGTTTGGGGGAGGGGCCTGAGGGGTTTTAAGGCTCAGCCCAGCACTGAATAGTTCAGATAGGGACTTACAGAGAGAGAGAGAGAGGGAGAGAACTTATGTGAGGAAAATTAAGTGTTGAGTGTCAGTAATTTAAGAACAGGATGTACATGTGTTCAAATTTGTCTATAACCTAACACATTGCCCTTTATGCTTTTGATTCTACTTTGTAATAAATAAACTTTTTATCTTTATTTAATTTAAAACAGTCTGAAAATCATAATTTACTAGAGAAGCTAGTTGGTGGAAGTGAAAACGGTGCGTGTCTATAGCCTGTGAAAGGACCAGGGCAAAATCAGATGATTTAGCCAGTTCTTCTGTTAACTCCTCCATCTCCCCTCTTGAGGAGACAGAGGAACCAGCTTTTTAGAGACAATATTATGGATGGATATGGTAGTTGAGTGTTTAAAGCAATAAAGGTATCTGGTGTTCGTGCTAATGGGGAAATGAAAGGGGAACAGAGGCGAACCCTCATATATGTCAGTGCATGTGACTGGAAAGATGAGGAAGAAAGGAGCAAAAATGGACAAAATGTTGTGGCGCTTAAAAACTTAACCAATTTATTTGCATCAAAATTCACTTAAGCCATTCTCTTTTCCTCCCGTAGATCTGTCTGACTCTTCAGTGCTGTCTCTTCTGGATTTTTCCTTTCTCAGAGATAGCTGGTGGGGGAAAAAGATATACCCCCAACCTGGAAAGAGTTTTACGGATAAATTAGAAGTTCCTGGATGCCAGAGAACCAACAAAGGAAAGGAAAGCTGCATTCCAGAGAATCCATGCAAATGTAGTGCTTGTGGTAAAATTTTTGCCATGAAGGTAGCGCTGATGCTTCATCAAAGAATCCACATTGGAAAGAAGCGCTTTGTTAATGAAGAGTCTGGGAAATGTTTAAATCGGAAGGGGCACATTGTGCATTGCGAAAGAGTCCAGGCAGGAGGGAAAACATACAAATGCCAGGACTGTGGGAAAGGTTTCACTGCGAATCTTCAGGGGGAAAACAGTGTAACTCCACCCCCAAACTCAGTGGAAGGCTTAGTCTGGCACCACCCCTGTTTCCTAGCAACTACCTTTGTTTAGCTGATTAATGGCTCTTTATATTTAAATGAGCAGTTAAAGTTAGCTGAGGCAGAGGTAAAACAGAGGTCAAAGAGCCCTAGCTGAACTGCTCCAACCCAGAAACTTACCAGTGCTGTCTTCTTTCTCTTTTTCTCTCTCAGCAGTAGCTCTGCTTGGATTCACACCCAGGCTCAAATGCTGAGGCTCAAATGCTTCTTCAGGGGGAAAACAGTGTAACTCCACCCCCAAGCTCAGTGGAAGGCTTAGTCTGGCACCACCCCTGATTCCTAGCAACTTCCTTTGTTTAGCTGATTAATGGCTCTTTGTATTTAAATGAGCAGTTAAAGTTAGCAGAGGCAGAGGTCAAACAGAAGTCAAACAGCCCTAGCTGAACTGCTCCAACCCAGAAACTTACCAGTGCTGTCTTCTTTCTCTTTTTCTCTCTCAGCAGTAGCTCTGCTTGGATTCACACCCAGGCTCAAATGCTGAGGCTCAAATGCTTCTTCAGGGGGAAAACACTTAGTGTAACTCCATCCCAAGCTCAGTGGAAGGCTTAGTCTGGTACCACCCCTGCTTCCTAGCAACTGCCTTTGTTTAGCTGATTAATGGCTCTTTGTATTTAAATGAGCAGTTAAAGTTAGCAGAGGCAGAGGTCAAACAGAGGTCAAACAGCTCTAGCTGAACTGTTCCAACCCAGAAACTTACCAGTGCTGTCTTCTTTCTCTTTTTCTCTCTCAGCAGTACCTCTGCTTGGATTCACACCCAGGCTCAAATGGATCAGTTGGCAGTGTGAGCATGAAACTAAGCAGGCAAGACACCTCTGCTGTGGGACAATTTGTGCTGGGAGCAGCCAACCCCTGAAGAAACCAATAGAGAGGACTTACCCCTTTTGAGACTTTCTTTTCAAATGCCCCGTGAAAGGGCAATTAGACTGATTTCTTCAATGTTCAAGAACATGTTGTGCGGATGGAAGAGATTATACACAAGGCTGCTGAAGTGCTAAATAAAGGCTTATTTTCTGTTACACTGTCTCCGAAGGTCGTGGGTCCCAGTTGTGAGGAAACAGGACAAGAAAAGATGAACCCGATCACAATCCCCAGACACCACCGAGAAACTAGAATGTCCTTCGGGTCCCTTTCCGTCTGAGTCCAAATAGTTCTCCCTAATGGGTCCCCCCCCCTTCTGACTGACAGCTCCCTCGCGTGCACTTCTCCTCTTCGTCCACTCTGTCAGTCACCCGATAAGCCTCTGCCACATAGCCTGCCCCTTCCACCTTTTGCTCTTCTATTTTCATTTCTGACATTTCTTTTATTGACTTATTCTGTTTCCTCCTCTCCTTCTTCTATCCTTTTGTCCACAGATGGCACACTCCTTTGTTTTTCCTCTTTATTTTCCGTCTCCTCACAGCTTCTACTGAAGCTCTTTCCACATTCCATGCATTCATAAAGTTTATCCTTTGTGACTTTTTAGATACCAAAGTGTATCTGCAGTGTTGGATCACTCACCACCTTGTGCTGCTCTTACAATTAGTAAATTTTTCCTGTTCTTCAACTGAAATCTAGCTTTGTGTCACTTGAACCCACTATTGCATGTCCGGCATTCTGAGTTGATTGAGAACAGATCCTGACCATCCTCTGGATGACAGGTGAAAGCTGAGTCATGGCCACTGGAATTCTTTTCTTGTGAGATCGAAATATTTCACTATTCATCCAAGCAAACTGACAAAGCTGTTTGTTGAGTAGTGAAACTTTTTGATCTCACAAGAAGTCCAGTTGTCATGTCTCAGGTTTCAGATAACCTCACATGGAGGACTGA